>OZ017739.1:218257542-218312542 GCA_963969285.1 Odontomyia ornata
ACATTGGAAATACGAGAAATTTAAATAATTTTATTTATTTGTAAGAATATAGCTTTTTTAGGGTGAATGATGATCTTGAGCATGCAAGTGAATAAGAAAGCAACAACATCCGTTGATATCACTAGAATTTATTTTAATTTAAGGTATTTTAACGTTACACTATTCAGTCGTGGCGACACACACTAAATAAAAGACAACAACTTCTAAACAGTTACATTGAAGTCAAATAATTTGGTAAAAATTCAACTTATACTCGTATCATGGAAAACTGAAGTTTCTTTTATCAAAGATTCGTTCGATTACAAGTGACAAAATGAAATATTTGCTGATTTACACAAAATTACGAATTAGTTAATTTGAAAAGGTGCTGCGTCGATATTCTTCCTCTCTTCTCTCTGCACTCGTCCTTCAAAAAATCAGTCGTCCTCTCGCAGCATCACACTTATATCCTTCAATTCGCTCAATTGCCGATGCATCTTTTTTCTTTGCAACTGTCACAAAAAAACTCCCAACTTCAAATCAAACTTCAGCCACGTATTCCTTGGTTGACTTTTCTGGACGGCAATTCTCCTTCCTTCACGGTAGTCGTAGTTTCCACGCTGGTTTCACACTGTTTGTGAACTAATTGTGTGAACTATAGCGATGGCCCCAAACTCGACTCTACCGCGACTATTCCTCCACTCGTAGTGGTTAACTTCCCACCGACTGTAAGTTTTCCGGTCCAGTTCCATATAATTATGATTATGCGTGTATCTTCGATTAAACCCAGACTTTAACTTTTTAGTTACAACCGTTTATTTCCTTATTTAAAAATACTTTTCCAGCCGTTACACTAAAACTGACTAAAACTGACTTACTTCATTACACATTCACATTATTATTTGTTTATTTAACTTTAGAAAAATGTCAATACGTAGATGAGATCGAAAATCAATTATTGAAGGTGTAAGTGAAATCTATTAATCGATTAGAATTTAGACAAATTAGTGAAAGCGTAAATGAAATCCATTAGCGAGCAAAATCATTGTTTACTCTAATTGATAGAGGTGTGAAAGGAAATCATTAAATTGGCTTTGTTGACAGATGCGAAATCTAATCTACTAAACTGGGTTGTGTCCGAATTTTACAAAGGAACCATACAATGGTAAATACAATAAAAATAAGAAAAAGATCAACTGCTGTACTCACCCAGGTTATAGTTTTATGTTTAAAGTGTAACAAGTTAATATGTTCTGAATTGTCAATATTTTTGTGGTTTACATATTCTGAAGTCACATTTGAGTTTTCAGTATAAGAAATGTTTCTAATAATGTTTGGCAGCAACATATTATTAGTTATGTATGTGATTTTGTTTATAAAATTATGATTTCCTATGGTAATATTACAATTGTTAAATTTAATAATGTTATGTTGTTTCACTATAATTTCTTGATCATTACAATCATGTTTTATTTTAGTTGGAGGTAAATTTTTGGTGATAACAATATTTTCTGAAATTTTTTCAAAAACTTCTTCAGTATTCGGCTTCATTGTACAGTTGTTTGGATTATCCAATGATTTTTCAATGCATTCATTTGTAATGCGTATTAGTTTGTACTCTATGATTTCTTTGGTGTCAATATAAATTTTGTTCTTAGAAGTAACAATATTTAAATATTCTGTTAGTAATTCGAAATCATTTTTATTTGGTATTGATTATATTCTGGTTCTGAAATACAGTTCTTGTGAAAAATTTGGTACTTGTATTGTAATAAAAATCAGATTCGGAGGTTTTGCATTTGGTTAAGTTCATTTCGTAATCATAAATCACTTGAGTAGTCAAAATATCTTTGCTCAATACTTCTAGCCTTGATAGTAGAATATTATCAGTAACCTCTGATATTTTGCTAAGTATTTCTTGTAAATTTTCTTTTATTTCTTGTTGGTATCGAATTTCTAAAAATTTCCTTTCTAGAAGATTTGAATGTTTTTTTAATTTATTTATTTTATCTAATAAGACCTGCTGCCCTTTATTAATATGTCGAGTTAGATTTTTAAGTTCATTATTTATTTGATCATTAATGATAATCTGTTTATTGATATTATTTGCAACCATGTTCAAATTCTCATCAACAGTTTTGAAATGTTCTTCTATATCTTGCCTGTCATCGTCATCCGTAGTTCCACCAAGCCAATGAAGAAATTTTCCATATAGGTTTATCAGACCTCTCTTATTTCGTTGTACATGATGCGGTTTGAGTGCATTTATTCTATCAATTATCTAATTTTTAAGTGAGGTGATTGAGGGATGAGACTGATAGAATGTTGGTGGGACAGTATTTTCCATATATTTTAGCATATCTTGAAATTGGGCTAAATCCACAGTATGTACGATTTTTATGAAGCTTTGAATCATTTTTATTTCTTGAAGTCTGACTAAGTAATATCCATTGCCTTGTCGGATTTCATATATTTAAATATTTTGTCCTTCTGCATATATCAGGATGAGAGACAGGAGGACGAAAGTGATGGTCCCTGCAAAAGAATATGATTTAAACATTTTTCACTTGGACTATGAATTGATTCAACATCAGACTCAACTTGAAGAATGCTTCGAGAAAGCGCGTCTGCTACTTTATTTTCCTTATCATTGATATATTCTATTGCATAGTTATATTCCTCTAAACGTGGCTTCCATCTTTGCAGTTTAGGGTTTGGTTCTTTAAGGCTCGCTATCCAAGAGAGCGGCTTATGATCAGATTTAATAGTAAAATTACGTCCGTATAAGTATGGCCTGAAATATTTTATTCCCCATATTATTGCTAAGAGCTCTTTTTCTATAGTTGAATAATTTATTTCATGGTTCTTTAGTGTGCGTGATGCAAATATAGGGTGTGCATCTTGAGATAAAACGGCACCAATCGCATAATAAGAGGCATCTGTTGTTAAAATAAATTCTTTAGAAAAATCGGAATACTTTAGTATAGGTTCTGAAATTATCAATTTTTTTAATTTTTGGAATGAAGACAAAATCCTTATCAAAAGGGCTTATTTTTACATTTTTCTTAAGTCTCAGAATTAATGGATTTGCAATTCTTCAAAAATCTTTTATAAATTTTCTGTAATATCCGACGAGTCCTAAAAATGACTTTAAAAACTTTGAATGGCTTCCACTTTTTTTGGGATTATTTTTAATACCTTCTGTTGTCACTATATGTCCAAGGAATCTAAATTTTTAAATTAGCTTCTTCCAGTACATCTAATATCTTTTTTAATGACACCATGTGTTCTTCCAATGACGTACTAAACACAATTATGTCATCCATGTACACGAAACAGATTTTACCAATATACTCTGAAAGTATATCGTTCATCAGATGCTGAAATGTTGCCGGGGCATTTTTTAATCCAAAAGGCATTCTAGTAAATTCCCTGTCAGTAGAAAACGCAGTTTTAGGGATATCATCTTAATGCACTTCTACTGGTGAAAACCTTTTGCCAAGTCAAGGATCGTAAAATACATGGCCCTAGCTAGCTTATCTAATATATCATCGATATTAGGTATCGGAAGCTTATCATCAAGAGTGATCTCATTTAATTTTCTATAGTCCACCGCCATATGCCACTTCATATTCCCTGAAGCATCTAGCTTTTTGGAACTATCCAGATTGGTGATGAATAAGGGGATTCACTCGGGCGAATAATTCCTCGAGACAACATGTCATTGGTTTGCGCGTCCACCTCAGACCGATGAACAAACGGATATTGATACGATTTAGTATATACCGGGTTA
This sequence comes from Odontomyia ornata, assembly GCA_963969285.1. Classification (NCBI taxonomy): domain Eukaryota; kingdom Metazoa; phylum Arthropoda; class Insecta; order Diptera; family Stratiomyidae; genus Odontomyia; species Odontomyia ornata. The sequence goes on from OZ017739.1 coordinate 218,261,315, forward strand.
TTATTAAAAGTTTTAATTTCATGTTTGATATTATGTATGAGGGTCAAATCATCGCCTTCTTAAAAAATACTCTTGAATAATGCTTCAATAATTCTATCAATTTTATCCTTTCTCCTATATTAAGATAATCCGCCTCCAACAATGAAAAAGGTTTCTTTTTCATTATTGTATCTACCCAATACAAACTATTTACATATTCCTCAGAATCTTCTTCTTCTTTAGAAGTATAAAGCCTAAAGCTTTTATCATCAAATTTTATTATTTTGTCTTTCAAATCAATTATCACATGATAGTTTTCACAAATATTATTTCCTAACAATCCATCAAAATAATTACTGAAATCGTACTCTATAAACTGAAACTTGCTACCTCCTCCAAACTCTTTGAAAGGTTTTATTTCAACTATGTGGGAATAAGATAAATTTGGGTTAAGCGTATTTATATTAGAAACCCTCTTTGGGACACGCAACATAGGATTACACAGGTTTGGTTTTATAACACTCATACTAGCACCTGTATCTATGAGAAATCTTAAAGGAGGACCACCATAAGAATTTATTCTGATATACGGTAGTCTATTATTTTCGGGACAGTTTCCGAGGCATCTTTTGGAAAATTTTCTTCTTCTTGAAGATTAGCAACTTCATAATTTTGATTTTGATTTATGTGGACTTGCTTATTTTGATCTATTTCCATTGGTTGAGGAGGACCGAACATGCGTATTCGATTCTGTAGTAAACTGTAAAATTTTTGATTGTAGAAAGGATTACTTTGGTAATTAAATGGTTTGTTAAGACTGTTAAATGGTTGGCAAGCATTAGGGGCTAAAGGCTGATTACTTTGAAAATGAGAAGGTTGATTTGACTGTTGTTGATGAGCCTTGAAAGGTTTTTTATTAAATTTTTTATTTCTATGTTGGGTTCTACCATCATTGTAATACAAATGTCCTGTTTCAGTTGAAATACTAATTGCTTTTTCAATGCTATCAGGATTTCTGCAAAAAAGGAGAGTTCTACTGGGCTCCGCTATATTATTTCTCAAAACTTCAACAGCAAGCCTGTGGTTATTTACAATCACTTCCGGTAAGTTAAGATGGTTTTCTTGTTGTACCTTTATATTTAATGCGGTGGGTGTTTTCTGTAAAATATTAATGAATTCAATTGCAGAACCCCGGAACTCTGTAGTCCTTAGTTCGTTCAGCAATTGAGAGCTATTTCGTTGGGCCACAAAATTTGCGTAAAGTAAATTTTTGATCCATCCCACTTTCCTAAATGTGGGTTTGCATCTATTATTCGTTTCGCTTTACCTACAATCTTGCTTTTAATAACACTTAAAATAATTTCTTGAGATGCATTATTATATGCCGACACAGTTGTTGCCATTTGGTCCACCATATCGACAAATCCTTTTAACTGCTCTCTCTCCATCAAAAATCGGTAATCTTGAGGCATGTTCCAATGGATCAATCACTAAACTCAGTTTAGTCTCCTCGGATTCAGTATTCTTACGGCTATTGTTACCTGTTGACATTTTGATAAGAAATGGGCCTGATCGAGTCCCTATTCAATGAGTTTTTGTGTAATATCCTTTCACGTAACCTTCTAGCAGGAGATAATGCGCAATTTTCGCTTACGCAAAAATACGGTTGACTGGTATGAACCACGTGCTTAAGCACACAAATTTAATCGTTATGCACTTTAAATAGCTATAAAATTTGAATCTAGGGTCCTCCTCCAGCCTCAGACGGGATTTTGAAGTCAGACTCAGGCTTGACACCTGACTCCCAAATATTCAAAACTCTTCGCTCGTGTTTTTAATTTGGAATTATTTGGCAGAAATTTTAGATCCGCGATATGCACGATTTTCGTTCGTGACACTTTTTCCACATCCTACCGCCAATTATGATTATGCGTGTATCTTCGATTAAAACCAGACTTTAACTTTTTAGTTACAACCGTTTATTTCCTTATTTAAAAATATTTTTCAAGCCGTTACACAAAAACTGACTTACTTCTTCATTTACTCGGTTTTTCTGCGCCATTTAAAAAAATCTCCAAATAAATGTTCCTCCAAACTTTTCCAGAAAAACGCAAATATTGTAAATTTAATGTTAAACAAATATATATTTTGGAGGTAAGAGTTCCTCCTTCTTCAGTGTTTTTTGTTATGGTTTAATTCCAAATAATATCCGCTTTTTATATCCGTTGCATTACTTACATTTTACCTGTTTTCGTCTTTGAGACCTATCAATTAACCTATATCCTTAATTACATTCTATTATCCTTGCTTACGTGGTATCATTTATTGCTTTTCCCTTATGGAGTTTTTGTTTTTTTTCCGGCTATTATAGTTCGTTTATTATATTTTAAATATTATTTAGATTTAATTTTAATTAGATCTAGCATCCTTGAGTAACCGTTGCCCAAATCTTCATTAAGCCGTGCGTTTTCCGGTTATCGAATAATCCAAAGGCTCTCATATTCGTCCAATTTCCGATTGTTACTCACGTCTTGTATTACCTCTAGATCATCCCAATTGATTGTGTGATTAGTTTCTACAATATGCGGCGGACTTAGCTGTATTACCAGGTACTTTCCTAGACTTTAGCTTCTCTGCTTCCTTGATATGTTCGCTGAACCTTGTTTTGACTGATTGCTTAGTTTGTCCGATGTACGATATCTGGCATGGCTGGCAGGTAATTTTATATATGCCACATTTTTCATCCTTTTGTGTTCTTATCCTTCGGTATGCCTAGTCTGGATCCTATTTTGAATTTCCGACTCGTGGATATTGCTGTTATGTCGACTTTCTTCAGGATTTTCCCGATCCAAAGATCTTTGAATACGTTATTGCAGCTCTTTGATTTTGTTCTAAGTTCCGGTTTTGTTCATGGAGAGTGGTTAGCGATGCCGCTTTTAGTCTTGTTTCCATTTTCCTTTGTATTGACAAGATATGAGCGAGAGAAGACGTTAATTTTGAGTACAGCGAAGAATAACGGATACAAGGAAAGCGAAATCTTGTCAACACAAAGGAAAATGGAAACAAGGCTAAAAGCGGCATCGCTAACCACTCTCCATGAACAAAACCGGAATTTGTTCAGTTGTTTTAGTTGAAATTTAATAGATACCGATGGTTTATTGTGCACAAGTACCTGCTATCAGCAATTTACTACGTCCCTTAACACGACGATAAAAGAAATCCGGCTGCGCTGACGATGAAATGGCATTCTCCTCTCACACATCTCCCTGGCCTGTTTCTTCCCTTCCTTTCCATTGATTAGCTGCGGTTGTTAGTTCGCCACTCTGTGTGGATTGCTTGGCACGGTTGTTGTTCGGCTCCTCACACTTTCAAGAGACAGGGATAAATCACCAGTTACTCGTGTGTTCAAATTTTCGATTTAAATAGAAGAAGTAAATATATTGTTTGTTCTAGTTAAAACGTTCGTTCTAACATCGATTGAATTGAGACTACCAACGGAAATGTTGTGTGACAAAAAAATAGAAACAAACAAACCACTTTCGATTTTTTGTGTGAAGAAATAATTGATACGGCGGTGCGCTGGTTTAAAACGTTGGCAGATAAGTCCTTACTGTATGTGCATTGCATCAACTCTTCGTTCTTAATTTTATTAATCCATTCACATTATTATCACTGCTTAAAAAGAAGAATTTGCATACAACTTCACGAAATATTTAAGTGTTAACATATTGTACTATCTATTATAGTGATTTTCGACAATTTTAACTGTCTCATATGATAACTGTTGCTTTGGCTGCTGGCACGCATTGCTTGTTGTAATGCAGCGACGTTGCTACATATATTTGTTTGGAGCTGATAACCAAAGGACTGTTAAAGACGAGTTGATTCGTTACGTTTTGGCAAAAACCATAATATAAAGGCTCGCTACATTAAACAGCGTGCTTTCAGTTTTTTTTACAGAAATTGTTTTTTGGTCCTTTCTAGCTTTGTTTTTCTAAATTTTGCGAGTCTGAAGTGACGAAAGAATGTGGTGCTTTTTTTCTATCATTAAATTTAATACAAGAAATGTTTAAATCGAATTTTTTCTCTCCTCATCGGTTGTGCACCGGTATAGAAAATTTAAGCCCGATTGGTCTAGCGTTAAAAATTTGATGTAATCCAACCTCCTCTTCTGCAGCGCGGCCGACAATTTTATAAGATTTTTCTGAAAAATATGAATAAATTAGCAACAAAACGAACAAGCATTTAATTACTTACCTGCGATTGCCAATTGATTGTTTGCAATGATTTGACAATTCAAATTGTTCCTTTTTATCTCCCTGTTCTGAGCAAATTTTTCTGCTCATAAATTAAATAAAGCCCTCTATTACACATTTTTGTAACTCAGTAACTCCTCTTAAGCCTCAAAAATAATGAAATTTGAAGCTAAAATTTTAGCCCTAAAAGTTGATTAATACCTTGATTTATATATGAATGAAAAAAATATATTTCCTTTGCTTTTAGTTAACTTCTTTTGCTTGTGAAAGCATCATTTTTTAATGAATTCACTCCAAAAAATTGCATGTGTATGCCATTAGAAACCTTCTAGCAACTGCCAACTCCACAAATCTAGGTATTTAGCTTAGATTATATAGGCAAGATAGGCGAAATTTGCATTTGAGTGAAGCTGTTTTATGGTAGACAAATTTAACTGCACACACACAATGGTGAAATATGCGTTTTTCGGACCATGATTTATCACTGAAAAGCGAGACTGAAATACTTTTAATGTCATTCAGATGTTTGCTAGGCTCATATTCTTTGCCTAAAAACGAAATTTTAACCTTCCATATCCTTAAATTGGCTCATTTTTCTGTTTAAAATTCATGAATTTCAAGGTCAGCATCATATTTGAGTCGTTTTTCATGGATTTAAATGATTTCTGAAGGACGTTTTTATTGCATGATTAGTGAAATTCATCACTAATGTTTGTCGTTTAGGTAGCTCAGGAGTATTGTTTGATACTTTTTATGCAAAAATACGCAGGATTAAATTCAAAATTACTTGTATTGTCTCAATTATACTTTGGATTACCTTTTTCAATTTGGTTTTATATCAAGTTTCCCACATAATGTGAATAGAAATTTCTGAAATAAATCTCGAATAATTTTTCTTCCTTAAATATTTATAAAAAATGAAGGCAATGCACTATAGTGAATTCTACAATACAATATGATCTGTTTTGATGAAAAAGACTGCTTTCCAACATGACAGCAAACTTCATCAATATTTCATGGTATTTCTTCTTCTCCTTTTTCGAAGCACTATAGCCCCTCTTGGGCCTTCACTTTCAGCAAATAGTGCCTCCGACTGTCTCGGTCCATTGACCGTGGCCTCCAAGTTTGAAATTTAAGCAGCGATGAACTATCTTCATCGACCAAGAGTTAGATCAGCATTTACTCGGTGTCCCCACTGGCCTCCGGCTTCAGTTCTCTCAACGAATACCCTTTTGGGTATCCGTTGTTTGTCCATACGATTCATCTGTCCAGCTCATTGCAGCTTTCACAGTCTTACAATCGTTGAGACCCCCGATTCGTCAAAAAATTCATACAGCTTCATGGTCGTATCGAATTTGTCATTGTTTCTCATCTAGCTCTGCTCCGATTATTCGCCTCAGAACCCATCGCTCAAAAGCGTTCAATATATTTGCGGATACTTGGGTTAGGGTCCATGTTTCACACCCATTGCATAATACAGGTTTTATCACAGATTTGTCTATTTAGAGCATTATTTTCCTGTGTATGCAGCTGGTGTTCAAGATCGTCAAAATTGAATAAAATATTTTAGTTGCGAGCTATATTCTTAAGCGTATTTTGTCTCTTTCATTGCCCGTTTTCGTTATTTTGACGCCTAAATGCACTAATTTGCTTACAATTTTGATACTGTATTCGCCAAACGTGATATTGTGTGTGCTGGTGGTGTTTTCCTCGACTGCGTCATGAGCTTTATTTTGTTTTCATTGATTTGTATTACTACTAGTTTTGCTTCACTGTCGAGTTTAAGGAAGAGTTTTACATGTTATATATGGTGTTCGAATTTGAGTTTGGCTTGAATGCTTTCTCTATGTAGATAGCAAAAACGGCTAAATATTTTTTGACAGTATCATGTTTGTTATACAGATATTAATAAATATTGTCTCCAGGGGAGCAGACCAAATTCCATCTAGTATTTAAAAACGTTAAGAAATACTATTAGAAATACATTTCCTAAATCTGTCACGAAGGGATCTTGCCACAACTTTACGCAATCAGCCGCGAATAAACGCAAACATACATACATACATACATATATATATATATATATATATATATATATATATATATATATATATATATATATATATATATATATATATATATATATATATATATATATATATATATATATATATATATATATATATATATATATATATATATATATATATATATATATATGTATTGTAGTAATCTAGGAGCTATGGCTCTAAAAGCAGCGCTGACACAGGCACACAGCACCAACTCAATTCAACAAGGAGTAACCCTTCAGTCACCTTCCTCATCGCGACACTCGTTTTTTTTTTCTCTCGCATGAAAAATAATTAAAGGGAAAAATTTCTTTTGTACTTAACACCCGGGAAACAAAATTCTAAAACTGTTTTAATGTGTAGTGATTTTATTACAATATCTTTTGAACATAATTTAACTAATTGGGTGTAATGCGGTATGCAAATGCTTAGAACGAAACGGTTAACCCCTTAAATTATAGGAACGATAAAATCATTGTATCATTTAAACCCCACAAAATTTGTCAAATTTTACCCTTTCCAACCATAATATTAATTAAAAATTGTTTTGTTTGTGGGTAATTAACGCGTGCCTGTCCTATTCTTTCGATTTATTTCCGCCTTAATTACGCCTAATAATTATAAACATAAATTGCTTTCAATTGAAAACTTAATCGAATCTACAAAAAAATAAACAATTTCGAATTTTAAAAATAACCGAAATGAGTGTGCATTATCACCACCGCATGTTCACACATAGATGGCACTTTTATTTCCATATGGTACGAGCGAGGTTATTGCGTTTGCCTCGAAGATGTTTTCAGGGAACAGTTTCCCATAAACCGCTCCGTAGATAAGACGGATTCGATACAGTGCCAACAAGTGATTTGTGTGCTCGTGGTGGTCCTTGGAGGAATATGGTTGGATGGTTGACGAGGGCATTCTCGGCAGGAATCAACACCTTCCTCTGCCGAGGCAGCAGAACATCGCTGCAGTCCTTCACGGACATTTATGGAACTCAAAATTCACTACAAATGGCGCCCAACGTGGGGCCCGAAAAGCCCGGCTGTATCATCAGTCGTGAGCACGAGACAGTCCATCGTCTCTAGGTGTCCCCACTAGGTGTTAGAAATTTTGGCGGGTAGATAACTCCCGAGGGTTTTTGCACTAATCGTGCCCCAGCAGCCTAATACCTTTCGAACGTGTGTAGTCCCTGGACATCAATGTCGTTTGGTCCTGCTTTTGACTTATACTTTGGTGGTTTACCACCATTGTATAACTAGTAAGGCCAAATGATATTAGAGTCCCTTTTTGTGTTCGGAAGTTATTATCCCAACATCTATTTTGCGGAGGATTCTGATCCGCTCCCCAAACCAGCGGTGCCTAAGTGTCTTAAATTACATGGATTTTGATTTCATGTGATTGGCTGATTAGCTAATCCATGACTATCCATGACAAGACACGCGCTGCTTGTGGATTAGAATCCCACCCTGGGCTGACAAGCTGTAACTTGAGAAGTTTGCTAATGAGGGATCACTTCTGAACCCTGATTTTCATGGTGCCACAAGAGAGTGTCCCTGAAACGTTTTGGAAGGATTGTGCCATGGTGTCCATACTTGGGAGGATGGACGGAAGGGAAAGACCGGTTATTATATTTTTTTTTGATAGTTCAATCACCAGTTAAATTTTTTCATACTTTTTTTGTGAGGTTCTGAGATAGTTCGCCACTGACGGCCACATAAGAATTTTAGTAACTTTTTCTCACCTTTTCTTCATTATTGTCATTATTCATATAGCTAATCTTATATACCCATATTCTTCATTATTTATTTATCTAGGTATTTAATTAGGAAAACCATTTGGATTTAAAATGCCTACAAAAAGAACTCCCGAAAGGAGAAAGTTGCGGTCGGATGCCGGACCAGCTCTATTGTGTTCCATCTGTCACGAGGACATGGACGAAACTACAAGCCAGAGGTTGCAGTGCGGACACAGGCTACATCAGCTGTGTTTGGCACAACTGCGGCAAACCTCATCCACTTGCCCGCTCTGTCGTCAGCCTTTGGAAATCGCACAGCCAGCAACAGAACGACCTCAGTCCTCCAGTGCAAGTGGAGCTGTCCCCAAAAGCGGACCCCTTCCATCCACGACAAGGAGTGCACGAGACGATGACTACAGGGCTGAAGCAGTTCCGCCTGCAGAAGAAGCGAGTCCACCGGTGGCTGTGGAAACCACAGTTCTAAGAGATCTAATGGCGCTCGTACAGGACATGTCCACCCGGCTCGCCTCTCTAGAGAGCCAGAGAGAGAACCCCGCACCATCCCGGCCAAGAACTCCTCCTATGTGGGATTCGGACCCAAATCCGTGGGATTTCCCAGTAGACTCGCGGCGTGATCCCGAACGGATCCGGCCAGGTACAGCCATGAATCCGTTGGCTCCAGTTTACCGGCCCCGATTGAGCCAAGCACCGCCACCAAATCAGGCTCCCGTGATTCCGCCGGACCAACGCTTCCATCCACACGACATGTATCGGCTGAAGCCGACACAGATCCCCAGCATCATCCAGGGATGGAATCTACATTTCAGTGGGGAACCCAACACGATAACGGTAGAGGTTTTCATAAGTCGGGTGGAGTCACTGATTGAGCAGATGCTAGCAGGAGACCGCACAGCGCTCGCAGGGTACTTGCCTATGCTGCTTAGGGGAGCAGCCCTGGAGACATATTGGAGAATACATTCAGCTCCACCATCCATACGCTGGTCACGGCTGAAGGAGGTACTCCGCATGGAATACCCTACGGTCGACATGGACGAATTAGTCCTGGATAAGATGAATGCTAGATGGCAGCGTCCGGACGAGTCCTTCCATAAATATCGAGCCGATATCCTTCGGTTGAATGACCAGCTGTCAGAGCCATTGTCTTCTACCCAAATTCTGCGCCTGCTAAAGCGAAATCTGAGACCGGAGATTCGTCGGCATATCGTGAACTCCGATCCACAGAGTATGGAGGCCCTGCTGAGAAATGTGCGTCGCATAGAAGGGTTTGAGGAAGACCTACGGGACCGGCCATACTTACTAACCAGGACGGGTCCTCGACGAGGAATCGCGGAATTGGCCCCAGATTATACCACCCTAGATCTGGAGGATGATTTGGACCCAGACCAGCTTGCTGTAGCGGCAGTGGGAAGTCTTACGACCTGCTGGAATTGTCACCAAACCGGACACCGGTTTATTTCATGCCGCGCAGAACGTAAGGTTTTCTGCTACGGTTGCGGCAAGCCGGACACTTACTTCCCGGACTGTTCTGAATGTGCCGCACGAAAAAACGGCCAAAAGAGTACCCGACCACCTCAGCGGTACTCGAAACCCCAACAGTAGCTCCTCAATCAGTGGCTCACCCCAACCAACATGACGTTAACCCACCAGCCATGACCATTACGACTGCGGATGTTCACTCTCTTCCGGAGACCTCACCAACGACAATATTAAAACGACCATCGCAGTCACTGCCAGAAGAACCGCGGCAGCCTCAGGTACGCACGCTAAAACCTTATCATGTTAGACTGCAGGAATATGGGGTGGCTCGAGAGCGAATATTTGCTTCCGAAGTCGTCACTTCCCGTTCGTGCACGACAAAATGGTCAACCCGTCGTTGGCGGAATTTCCGCAAGAGAGTGCGCACCTGCCGTCGAACCTTACACTCTTGTAACATCTCGGAGGTTGCTGAGAATGAGATCAGACCTTATCATCCAATTAAAGTGTTGGGCGAGACCGTGTTTGCATTGATCGACACGGGTGCCAGTATCAGTTGTCTTGCCTCGAGCTTTGGCTCGAAGGTGCTCCAAGAATACCCGAACTTGATTAAATCCTGGCGCACTGAAATCAGTACAGCTGATGGCACCAAACACCCTATACGAGGTAAACTAACAACACCCGTGACGTTCAGGGGTCAGACGAAGGATATTACCTTCTACATTATCCCGTCTTGGACTCAGAATGTATACCTTGGTGTCGATTTCGTCCTTCGTTTTGGACTGGCCTCCGATTTATTCACCGATTTGTCTTTAAAAACCAGAAATGTCAACGAAATCACTTCTACTCCCGATAGGCATGACGTGACGCCTAACCAACGGCAACGCCTGGAAGCATCCATTGCTGCTTTCCCATCTTACGCTACCCAAGGCCTTGGCCGCACCACCCTAGTCTCACACGCCATCGACGTTGGCGATAGTAAACCGATTAAACAAAGACACTACGCCATCTCGCCAGCCATGGAGAAATTGGTGTATGCGGAATTAGATAGGATGCTCGAGTTGGGGGTCATAGAAGAGTCCCAAAGCGCCTGGTCATCACCGGTAACCTTGGTGGTGAAGCCAGGTAAAGTCCGCCTCTGTCTTGATGCCCGTAAGGTAAACGCGGTTACCATCAAGGACGCGTACCCTCTTCCACTCATCGATGGAATACTAGGGAGACTACCGAAAGCCAATTATATCACCAGTCTCGACCTAAAAGACGCCTTCTGGCAAATTCCACTCGATGAGGAGTCAAGGGACAAGACCGCCTTCACAGTGCCTGGACGACCATTATATCAGTTCGTCACAATGCCCTTTGGCCTGTGTAACGCGCCGCAAACGATGACTCGGTTGATGGACAAGGTCATCCCACCTCACCTAAAACACCAAGTGTTCGTGTACCTCGATGATCTGTTACTCATCACGGAAACGTTCGATCAACACCTCCTACTCCTACAAGAAGTAGCCCTGCACATCAGTAAGGCGGGACTCACCATCAACGTACAGAAAAGTAAGTTTGTCATGAAAGAAGTCCGATACCTCGGACATGTCATAGGACATGGCACTATCAAAACGGATCCAGACAAAACTCGTGCGATTGATGAGTTCCCCTTACCAAAAACTGTGAAGCAGCTACGACGTTTCCTTGGTGTGTGCGGTTGGTACCGAAGGTTTGTTCGGAATTATGCAACAGTCTCAGCGCCCCTGTCAGACATGTTGCGGAAGGGGAAGTTCGTTTGGACCGGAATCAGCCGAAAGGCATTTGAAGAGCTTAAACAAGCCCTCACATCAGCTCCTGTCTTGCACAGCCCCGACTTCACGAAGCCCTTTTCCATTCATTGTGACGCAAGTCAACATGGAGTAGGAGCCGTGCTGGTGCAATTGACCGACGAAGGAGAGGAAGCTCCCATCGCCTTCATGTCTAATAAGCTAAATTCGGCCCAAAGAAACTATACTGTTTCCGAGCAAGAATGTTTGGCAGCGGTAATGGCTGTGAAGAAGTTTCGAGCCTATATCGAGGGCCACCAATTCGAGATCATCACGGACCACGCGTCACTACAATGGTTGATGAACCAAGCAGATTTAAGTGGACGCCTAGCCAGATGGGCTCTTAAACTGCAAGGGTTTAAGTTCTCCATCAAACATCGGAAAGGAACCCAGAACATCGTACCCGACACTCTCTCACGGATGTTTTCCCCAGAGGGAGCCGAATTAACAATAACTGACGAGGACCCCATCGAAATAGATTTGGACAGCCCACATTTCGAATCAGATAGCTACAAAGAGTTGAGGCAAACCATAGCGACCCAACAAACACAGCTGCCTGATTTGAAGGTAATAGACAGCTATGTGTATAGACGAAATGAATACGCCACTGGTGATCCATGGCAGGAAAAAGAGTCTTGGAAACTCTGGGTACCGGAGGAAATGACACAACATCTGATCTTCCGCGCACATGACCATCCTTTAAGTGCCCACGGAGGGTACGGTCGGACACTACGGCGACTCAAGAAATACTTCTTTTGGCCTAAAATGGCATCCCAGGTCAAAGACTACGTGAGCGCCTGTGAGACCTGTAAAGGCACCAAAGCGCCCAACCAGCCTCTTCGACTTCCTATGGGTCAACTCAACGTTCCAGAACGCGTGTTCCAGCGTCTATACATCGATCTACTCGGTCCATATCCTCGGTCTTCAATGGGACACATCGGAGCTATAGTCGTTCTAGATCAGCTCTCAAAATTCCCAATGGTGGAACCTATCCGTAAATTCACAACTCCATCGATCGTGAAATTCTTAGAGAACCGGGTATTCCATGTGTTCGGTGTTCCAGAGAGTGTGTACTCAGATAATGGAGTACAGTTCCGGTCTCGGCAGTTTAAGAGCCTACTTGAGCAGTATGGCGTTGAACACCAACTGACGCCCATATACTCTCCTCAGTCCAACGCATCAGAACGTTTGAACCGCACCCTATTGGCTGCGATCCGTTCCTACGTCCACCCATCTCAAAAGGATTGGGATCGTCGATTGTCTGCCATCACATGCGCCCTGCGATCCTCGTATCATTCTGTCACCGGTGTCGCCCCTTACTTTGCCGCCTTTGGACAGCACATGATTTGCCATGGTAAATCATACCGACTGTTACGGCAATTAAAGTGTTTGGGAGCCCCCGTCGTTGCGCTGGAGCCCCACGAACGTCTAGGAGACCTCCGCCAACAAATCGGACGGAAGATTAAGGCCGCAGGTAGTGCAAATGAAGCGCAGTACAATCTCCGGTCACGATCTGCTAATTTCAAAGAAGGAGATGAAGTTTTCCGGCGAAACTTCCGCCAAAGTGACGCCGCGGGGCATTACAACGCCAAGCTGGATAGGCGATTCCTGAAAAGCCGCATAAAGAAGGTAATGGGACCTAACCGTTACCTGATAACGGATCCATCGGGAAAAGAAGTGGGAATATACCACGTGAAGGACCTGCGTCGATAGATAATTAGTCACGTCTGTTTGTCCGTCCGCATATATTTTCAACAAACGCACAAGGGTTGTATATTTCCGGGCAAACATTAACATAAGTCAGTCCGTCCGTCTGTCAATTGTGTTTTTCTTTTATTGTCCGTCATCTCTAGTCCCGACGCCGAAGCCAACCCATGATGCACAGAAATATCCTTCAGCTCCTTTTTCGCAATCCGCATTGCCTCGGGATCACGAGAAAATTAGCTGCCCTGTAGTAATCTAGGAGCTATGGCTCTAAAAGCAGCGCTGACACAGGCACACAGCACCAACTCAATTCAACAAGGAGTAACCCTTCAGTCACCTTCCTCATCGCGACACTCGTTTTTTTTTTCTCTCGCATGAAAAATAATTAAAGGGAAAAATTTCTTTTGTACTTAACACCCGGGAAACAAAATTCTAAAACTGTTTTAATGTGTAGTGATTTTATTACAATATCTTTTGAACATAATTTAACTAATTGGGTGTAATGCGGTATGCAAATGCTTAGAACGAAACGGTTAACCCCTTAAATTATAGGAACGATAAAATCATTGTATCATTTAAACCCCACAAAATTTGTCAAATTTTACCCTTTCCAACCATAATATTAATTAAAAATTGTTTTGTTTGTGGGTAATTAACGCGTGCCTGTCCTATTCTTTCGATTTATTTCCGCCTTAATTACGCCTAATAATTATAAACATAAATTGCTTTCAATTGAAAACTTAATCGAATCTACAAAAAAATAAACAATTTCGAATTTTAAAAATAACCGAAATGAGTGTGCATTATCACCACCGCATGTTCACACATAGATGGCACTTTTATTTCCATATGGTACGAGCGAGGTTATTGCGTTTGCCTCGAAGATGTTTTCAGGGAACAGTTTCCCATAAACCGCTCCGTAGATAAGACGGATTCGATACAGTGCCAACAAGTGATTTGTGTGCTCGTGGTGGTCCTTGGAGGAATATGGTTGGATGGTTGACGAGGGCATTCTCGGCAGGAATCAACACCTTCCTCTGCCGAGGCAGCAGAACATCGCTGCAGTCCTTCACGGACATTTATGGAACTCAATATTCACTACAGTATATATATGTGTGTATATATATACATATATATATATATATATATATATATATATATATATATATATATATATATATATATATATATATATATATATATTGAGAAGTTGAAATTAATTAATGGCATATTGTTACTTACAAAATTTTCGTGTACGTTATTTTACGCTTGCTGCTCGTGAGGTTTGCGTTTATTCGCGTTTGAGGAAGGAGGAGGGCACCCCTTGTTTCCCCAACCCATAGCTTCCATGATCCCTCATCCCAAACTCCCCCAACTAAATGGTAGTAATTGCTCTCGGGGTTCACATTGTGTTTACTGGTTCCCCAATAATGTAACATTAAATGTCGAGAAATGCTCATAACTGTAAATACACCTACAGCTCTGCTACTAAATCCTGCTTACACCTCCTTTGTGAGGGCGTAAGAGGGTGAAGGCGAATCTTCCGCGCCTGATAATGGAATCGACGTAATAACCATGCCGCCGGAATGGAGGTTGGGCGACGGGCTAACTCCCCGTCCGTGGAGAACCTTTAATTGTTTCGAAACCTACAGGTAGGCTTCGGAATGGATTGGACTCACGGGAACGATCTCGCAAACGAAAAAAGACTATGGCATTGGATTTTGGAATGTCAGATCACTCAATTATCCTGGCGCTGTTAAGGACTTTTTACAACAGGCCAGTCAATATCAATTTAAAACACTAGCAGTCCAGGAAACGAATTGGACTGGAAACGACATTCAAGACATGAGATCGCACACAATATTTAAAAGTGGGAAGCCAAATGGAAAACCAGAATTCGGAGTGGCCTTCATTGCACATTATTGATTTTAAGGCAGTCAATGAACGGTTGTGTGCGATCTTTATAAAAGCGAAATTCTTCAAAATCTGGCTGATTAATGTTCACGCCCCGACCGAAGAAAAGGACGAAGAAACGAAGGAATCGTTTTACAATCATCTGGAAAGACTGCTCGACTCATTGCCCACAAACGACACAAAAATTATCCTGGGTGATTTTCACGCTATGGTTGGCAATGAGCTATCTCATCGGGGAACGACTGGAGGATATAGCCTCCACGATGAAACAAATGACAACGGCCAGCGCCTGATTGACTTTTTATGTAGCAGAAATCTAATCATACGTTCGACTTGCTTCCCACATCGACGCATTCATAAAATGACCTGGGTATCACCGGATGGCAACACACAAAACCAGATCGATCATGTTTTGATCCAACAACGTTGGGCCTCGAGCATACTTGACGTCCGTACATACCGAGGAGCCAATTGTAACTCAGATCATTACTTGATCAAATTAAAGTATCGATGTCGTATGTCAAAGGCATATTCAGTGAAGACCAGCCAGCTACAAAAATTTGACATCGAAAGGCTCCAAACGGCGTCTATGGCCGAAAATTTCACGGAGACCCTCGACAACCAGCTGGCTCAAATCTTATCAGACGCATCGTTAAAGACGAGCAACGAGCTCTGGATGGAAGTGGAAGTGGCTATCAGAACCGTGGCAGAACAGGCAATCGGACATCCAGCCTGGCGCAAGAGGAATGATTGGTTCAATGATGAGTGCCAGAATGCGTTAGATAAAAAGAATCAGGCGTACAAAGAATACGTAGGTAGGATAATTAGGATTAAGAAAAGAAAATACTATGACGACCAATTGAGAAGTATAGACGTAAGATTAGCGAGCAATAACACAAGACAAGCATACAAAGTAGTGAAAAGCCTGGAACGTGGTTATCAGCCCAAAACCACGCTCTGTCGTGATGACAGCGGCATTATAATCGCTGATGAAATCAAGATTAAGGAAAGATGGGCAACATATTTCAAGCACCTCCTAAATCCTCCGCACAGCTCAAGAACATCGGAACCTATAGATGTTTTTGGCTCCACCAACTCTGGATGAGGTTTGCTCTACCATCAAAGCTCAAAAGAATAATAAAGCGCCAGGCATCTATGAGATTCCAGTGGAGCTCATCAAATATGGTGGCAGTAGTGTTCATCAAGCTATTCACAAAGTCATCCAGTACATTTGGCAACAAGAACATTTGCCGAAAGAGTGGAGCCAATCAATTATATTCCGTGTCTTCAAAAAAGGTGACCAGCTACAGTACGAAAATTATAGAGGCATATCACTACTTTGTACGGCGTATAAAATATTTTCTAAAATCTTAGAAAATAAAATCGGATCATACGCCAACAGTATTATTAGGGAGTATCAAAGTGGTTTTAGGGCAGGTAGATCAACAACAGACCAATTGTTCACGGTCAAGCAGGTACTTCAAAAATGCTGGGAGTTCAACACAGACGCACACCGAATTTTCGTTGACTTCAGGCAAGCATACCACAGTATTGATCGTAACGTACTGTACCAAATAATGCTTGGTTTTGGCATCCCAGCCAAATTAGTCCGTCTTACCAAAATGGCAATGACGTCGACGACCTCCCAAATCCGCATCAATAACCAACTTACCGATGCCTTTGACACAAATATCGGACTAAAGCGGGGTGATGGGCTGGCCCCATTGCTATTCCATTTGGCTCTGGAGTACGTCATATGGAAGCTACCTGTCGATACGCGAGGTACATTACTATACAAGTCGAGCCAAGTAGTAGCCTATGCGGACGACATCAACATTCTGTCACGGTCACTAACACCTGCCAAAGAACTTTTCCTGAAACTCGAGAGCGAAGCGCAACTAGTAGGGCTACAAATCAACGAAAATTAAACAAAGCTCATGACGCAGTCGAGGAAAAATACTCCAAATATACAAAATATCACACTTGGCGAATATAGTATCGGAAATGTTAGCAAATTTGTGCATTTAGGCACAAAATAACGAAAACGGGCAATGAAAGAGACGAAATACGCCGAAGAATAAATCTCGCAATAAAATATTTTATTCAGTATTGACGATCTTGAAGACCAGCTGCATACACAGAAAAAACAAAGCTCCAAGTACAAGTCGAGCCAAGTAGTGGCCTATGCGGACGACATCAACATTCTGTCACGGTCACTAACAACTGCCAAAGAACTCTTCCTGAAACTCTACAGCGAAGCAAAACTAGTAGGGCTACAAATCAACGAAAATAAAACAAAACTCATGACACAGTCGAGGAAAAATACCCCAAATACACAAAATATCACACTTGGCGAATACAGTACCGGAAACGTTAGCAAATTAGTGTATTTAGGCGCCA
This sequence comes from Odontomyia ornata, assembly GCA_963969285.1. Taxonomy (NCBI): domain Eukaryota; kingdom Metazoa; phylum Arthropoda; class Insecta; order Diptera; family Stratiomyidae; genus Odontomyia; species Odontomyia ornata. The sequence continues at coordinate 218,278,677 of OZ017739.1, forward strand.
AAATAATGATAACGGGCAATGAAAGAGACGAAATACGCCGAAGAATACAGCTCGCAATAAAATATTTTATTCAGTATTGACGATCTTGAAGACCAACTGCATACACAGAAAAACAAAGCTCCAAGTATACAAATCTGTGATAAGACCTGTGTTATGCTATGGGTGGGAAACATGGACCCTAAACCAAGCATCCGCAAATATATTGAACGCATTTGAGCGACGGGTCCTGAGGCGAATAATATGAGCGAAGCTTGACGGGGACCAATGGCGAATTCGATACAACCATGAGCTGTATGAAATTTTTGACGAACCGGAGGTCTCAAGGATTGTAAGACTGTGGAAGCTGCAATGGGCTGGACACATGAATCGTATGGACGAACAACGGATACCCAAGAAGCTATTTGTAGGGAGAAGTGAAGGCCGGCGGCCAGAGGGGAAACCGAGGAAACGCTGGTATGACTCGGTCGACGAAGACAGTTCATCGCTGCTCGGATTTTGGAATTGGATGACGCGGTCAATGGACCGAGACAGTTGGAGGCGCTGTTTACAGGAAGCGAAGGCCCGAAAAGGGCTGTAGAGCTAAGAAGAAAAGCAAAGGAAATAATTTTTTTTATTCATGTATAAATCAACTTTTATGGCTAAAATTTTAGCTTCAAATTTCATTATTTTTGAGGCTTAAGAGGAGTTACTGAGTTACAAGAATGTGTAATTGAGGGCTTTATTTAATTTATGAGCAAAAAAATTTGCTAAGAACAGGGAGATAAAAAGGAACAATTTGAATTGTCAAATCATTGCAAACAATCAATTGGCAATCGCAGGTAAGTAATTTAATGCTTGTGCATTTTGTTGCTAATTTATTCATATTTTTCAGGAAAATCCTAGAAAATTGTCGGCCGCGCTGCAGAAGAGGAGGTTGGATTACATCAAATTCTTAACGCTACACCAATCGGGCTTAAATTTTCGATACCGGTGCACATTTTGATTACTAAACCGATGAGGAGAGAAAAAATTCGATTTAAACATTTCTTATATTAAATTCAATGATAGATAAGAAGCGCCACATTCTTTCGTCGCTTTAGACTCGCAGAAGCTAAGAAAAACAAAGCTAGAAAGGACCAAAAAACAATTTCTGTAAAAAACACTGAAAGCACGCTGTGTTTTATGTAGCGAGCCTTTATTTATTTTTCCCAAAACGTAACAAATCAACTCGTCTTTAACAGTCCTTTGGTTATCAGCTCCAAACAAATCTATGTAGCAACGTAGCTGCATTACAACAAGCAATGCGTGCCAGCAGCCAAAGCAACAGACAGTTAAAATTGTCGAAAATCACTATAATTGATAGTAAAATATGTTAACACTTAAATATTTCGTGAAGTTGTATGCAAATTCTTCTTTTTAAGCAGTGATAATAATGTGAATGGATTAATAAAATTAAGAACGAAGAGTTGATGCAAAGAACATACCTTAAGGACTTATCTACCAACGTTTTAAACCAGCACACCGCCGTATCAATTATTTCTTCACACAAAAAATCGAAAGTGGTTTGTTTGTTTCTATTTTTTTGTCACACAGCATTTCCGTTGGTAGTCTCAATTCAATCGATGTTAGAACAAACGTTTTAACTGGAACAAACAATATATTTACTTCTTCTATTTAAATCGTAAATTTGAACATACGAGTAACTGGTGATTTATCCCTGTCTCTTGAAAGTGTGAGGAGCTGAACAACAACCGTGCCAAGCAATCCACACAGAGTGGCGAACTAACAACCGCAGCTAATCAATGGAAAGGAAGGGAAGAAACCGGCCAGGGAGATGAGTGAGAGGAGAATGCCATTTCATCGTCAGCGCAGCCGGATTTCTTTTATCGTCGTGTTAAGGGACGTAGTAAATTGCTGATAGCAGGTACTTGTGCACAATAAACCATCGGTATCCATTAAATTTCAACTAAAAAACTGAATAAATTGAAATTACAAGGATATGAGTGCAACATAACACTTGTGAAAAGTGCACGTTATCCGGCCGTCAGAGGTTGGAAAATTTCAGCGGGAAGTGAAAAGACGAGAGTGCTACGGGACGTTGATGGCACAGATGGGAAAAGAAACGACGGAATGGTCGAGTTTAGTGTCGCTTATTGGTGTGGAGACAGTGTTTGCCATGGCATAAATTCAATCGTGGTGTTACAGGTGGAAAAAAAATTCGGTGAATGGACGTGGAAAACTTCCAACAGTGGGAATTCGGTCGCGGTATCCATATTGACGGGAGAAAGTTTTCCAATCAATTGCGCGGACAATTCGGTGATCGGGAATGGTAGCACTTATTGGTGATGGGTGTTAGCGCCACTTGTATTAATGTAGTATTTAAAAACGTTAAGAAATACTATTTCTAAATCTGTCACGAAGGGATCTTGCCACGACTTTACGCAATCAGCCGCGAATAAACGCAAACCTCACGAGCAGAAAGCGTAAAATAACATACACGAAAATTTTGTAAATAACAATATGCCATTAATTAATTCTAACTTCTCAATATATATATATATATATATATATATATATATATATATATATATATATATATATATATATATATATATCTATATATATATATATATATATATATATATATATATCTATATATATATATATAAATATATATATATATATATATATATATATATATATATATATATATATATATATATATATATATATATTGTTACATGTACAAATAATTACATGTACAAATAATTCTGCGAGCTACTGTCGCGATTGTTTTCATCATCATTAAGAACGTCAACGAATGAATTTACTCGAACCCACGAGAACCCAACAAGCATGGTCAACATCTGCAAGTGACGTCACTCCATTCATGAACTTGCTCGAACCTACCAGGTACCTCTCGGTAGAACATTCGCCAATGTGCGAGAAATGGGTGAATAGGTAGAGACCCTATATAAAGGCGAGCTGAATGAATGGGGAGAATCATTCATTCGACCGCAATAAGAACTGCGATTGTGTGTGGGAAGTGTGTTTCGTAATAGTGAAGTAATTTAGAAGACAATTGCGATAGTAAATTTATGGACAAGTGTTAGATTTTTTTAATAGTGACAATTAAAATTAGTGAAAGTGTTAACTGATTATTGTGCATTTTATTTAATTAAATAAACACTTTTAACTTAAATTAAAAGACATTGCGTTTTCACTTTCCCGGAACATTAAAATTATTGGCCGCGAACGGAATACACGCGACAATGGTGTCAGAAGTGAGAAAGAAAATTTTGGAAGTGAAAACGATTAAACATTTTTGAAGTGCACAATTGTGAAAGTTAACGTGGAAAAATAGCCGAAACAATAAAAATGCCAGAAAATTTAAATCTAAAAATTAATCAATTGAGCATATCGGAGCTCAAAGAGGAGTTGGAACAACGAAATCTGGCTACACAAGGTACAAAGGCCATACTGATTGCACGCTTGCGTGATGCAATCGAGTCGGAAGGTGCGTATCTAGATTCGGGTGAGCCTACAGATGCAGAAAAAGGCGCAGAAGGTGGTGAAGCTGAAACAGCAAAGCCAAAGAAACCAGAAAATGCGCTGATGCAAATGTTGACGCTGATGCAGCAAGAGCAGCGACAACAGTCATCCAATTTAACTGCGAAGCTCAATGAACAGTCGTCCAATTTAACGACGAAGCTAGATGAACAATCAGCGAAGTTAAATGGACAATCGGTGAAGATGGACCACCAAGCGATCGTAATCAAGGAAGTGCAAAAACAGTCAACTGAAATAAAAGTGGAGTTCGGTAGCCTGAACAATCAAATTAAATGCGTCGAGGAAAAGGTTTACCAGGTCGAGGAGAAGGTCAGCCAAGTTGAGGAGAAAATCAACTATGAGATCAGCCAGGTTGAAGAGAGAATGAACCATGAGATGGAAAAAGTGAAAAAAGAATTGGAAGCAGCGAAGGCAGTAGTAACCACCTCACCAGCCCCGCTTATAACCGCAGCGCAAAGCACATCCAGAAATGTGCAAGCACCAATATTCGATGGGCAAACGGTCTGAAATATTTACAAAATCCAGTTTGAAGCCACCGCTAGGATAAATCACTGGAATGAGTAGGAACGAGCAACTGCGTTAATTCTGGCTCTAAGAGGCCCAGCTGCCGAGCTTTTGCAGACTATCCCCGTTGAGCTGCATTCAAACCCGGCTGCTATAATGAATGCGCTGGACATGCGTTATGGAGACGATCACCTGAAGCACATTTACCGGGCGCAGCTACGGCATCGGATGCAGAAGTCTGGCGAAACCTTGCAGCAGCTAGCACAAGACATTGAGCGATTGGCACTTTTGGCTTACCCAGCGTACGACCCAGAACATCGAGATGACGTAGCAGCAGAAGCATACATCAGCGCCTTAAAGGACAAGGAATTGCAACAAGCCGTGCGGTTAGCTCAAAAGCAAACAGTCAAGGAAGCATTGGCTTATAGTTTAAATTTTGAGGCAGCCAAAAATGTGACCCGTACCACTGTCCGGGTTCGCGAGGTAGTGACAGTTAAATCCAGGTGTGAGCGCGTGGGAATTGAGCGAGAGCTGCAGGTGAATGGTGCGCCTAGATGCTGGAATTGCGGGGAAAAAGGGCACCTGCAAAGAGACTGCAAGAAGGGAAGAAGACCGAGCTATTGTCCAGGGTGGTGGAGATCCAGACCGTGTCAGGAGCCTAGAATGGAGGCCCATCAAACTGCAAGGGCCAACTTCGTGGGGCGAACGTTGGCCACGAGTATCGACATCCCCAGCACCGTGCCAAGGCAACATCGTGGAGAAGCAGACAGATGCCTTCCTGGTCAAGTTGATGAAGAACAATGCACCCTAACAAACGACACTGGTGCAACCCGATCGATGATCCGACCAGACCTAGTGAGGCCCCAACTGCTCCACAAGGGCAGAGTTCATGGAATTGCTGACGCCCTATTTCGTCATCCATGTCCAGCTAACTGCAAACATTGCCAACGGATTGAGGAAAAGGAGCCGCCCGTTGATCTGCGAGTGATAACGGCCGAATTCGATGAAGGTTGGTCATCGGAGGAGATTCGAAATGCCCAGTTAGCCGATGAAGATATCGGACCATTGCTCGTATGGAAGGAGATGACTGGGCGACCTGAGTGGAAGGACGTTTCAACGCATGGCGCAACCCTGAAAAGCTATTGGGCACAATGGAACTCCCTTCAGGTGGAGGGTGGTGTACTCAAGCGGAAATGGGAAACGGCGGATGGCAGCTCCTATAGGATGCAAACTATACTACCAAAAAGCCGAATCCACGATGTGGTAAAGGAAATGCATGAAGGATCCTCGGGAGGCCACCTTGGTGTTAACAAGACCTTAGCGAAATTGCGGGAGAGGTTCTACTGGCTCCACGCTCGAGAAGACGTAGAGGACTGGTGTCGCAGATGCACAATTTGCGCTTCCGTCAAAGGCCCAAAGCGACGACTGAGAGGACAAATGCAAACCTATAACGTAGGCGTGCCATTCGAAAGGATTGCTGTTGACATCGCAGGACCCTTTCCTGAATCCGATTGGGGAAATCGATATACGCTGGTTGTAGCCGATTATTTCAGCAAGTGGCCCGAGGTCTACCCCATTCCCAACCAGGAAGCAACTACCGTAGCTGAACAGCTAGTGTTAAATTGGGTCAGTAGGTACGGCGTACCTTGCGAATTACATTCAGATCAAGGCCGAAACTTTGAGTCACTAGTTTTTGGCGAAATGTGTGAACTACTGGGAATACGGAAAACGAGGACAACACCGCTGCATCCCCAATCCGATGGGATGGTCGAACGGTTCAACGGCACGCTCAATAAACATCTGGCCAAGATGGTTGACGAGAACCAAAGGGACTGGGACCGACATATCCCACTATTTTTGATGGCGTACAGAGCTGCCGAACATGCATCGACGGGCCAAGCCCCAGCCAAAGTCATTTTTGGAAAGACTATTCGTCTGCCAGCTGATATAAAGTTTGGAACACCCCCCGAGAAACCCCAAACGATCTCGGAGTACGCAAGTGATCTAAGACAACGGTTGAACCAGATACATCGGACAGTGCGAAAACACCTCGAATCGGCTACTGACCGCATGAAGACCAGGTATGATCTAAAGGCTAATTCTACTGGCTTCCAGCAAGATGACTTGGTGTGGCTTTATAACCCGCAACGGCGAAAGGGTAGGTCTCCAAAGTTGCAACATAATTGGGAGGGACCATACCGAGTTACAAAGCGAATCAACGACGTCATATACCGAATACAGGAACATCGTAAGCCGAGAGCTAAAATGAAAATCGTGCATCTGGACCGTCTTGCCCCATATTACACCCAGGGAGAATTGACTACAAATAGCGACACATCTTTTCGGGGCGAAAAGAACTGAGGTGGGGGCAGTGTTACATGTACAAATAATTACATGTACAAATAATTCTGCGAGCTACTGTCGCGATTGTTTTCATCATCATTAAGAACGTCAACGAATGAATTTACTCGAACCCACGAGAACCCAACAAGCATGATCAACATCTGCAAGTGACGTCACTCCATTCATGAACTTGCTCGAACCTACCAGGTACCTCTCGGTAGAACATTCGCCAATGTGCGATAAATGGGTGAATAGGTAGAGACCCTATATAAAGGCGAGCTGAATGAATGGGGAGAATCATTCATTCGACCGCGATAAGAACTGCGATTGTGTGTGGGAAGTGTGTTTCGTAATAGTGAAGTAATTTAGAAGACAATTGCGATAGTAAATTTATGGACAAGTGTTAGATTTTTTTAATAGTGACAATTAAAATTAGTGAAAGTGTTAACTGATTATTGTGCATTTTATTTAATTAAATAAACACTTTTAACTTAAATTAAAAGACATTGCGTTTTCACTTTCCCGGAACATTAAAATTATTGGCCGCGAACGGAATACACGCGACAATATATATATATATATATATATATATATATATATATATATATATATATATATATATATATATATATATATATATATATATATATATATATATATATATATATATATATATATATATATACACATATATATATAGACACATATATATATATATATAGATATATAGATATACATATATATATATATATATATATATATATATATATATATATATAAATATATATATATATATATATATATATATATATATATATATATATATACATATATATATATATATATATATATATATATATATATATATATATGTAGAAATATGTATGCATATGAATTTAACGATATTGAACTAAATCAAAGTAGCAGTAGAAGTAAGAAGATCTAGGTTTAGGTAGCATTGATATTTTGCTGCAGAAAAGAAACCTCTTGCTGCAGAACATATTTGAGGAACATGACAAGCGAAGAAGAAATTATGTGAGCTTAACATACTGTCGCGTGTTATTGGTTCGCGGCCTATAATTTTAACGTTCCGGGAAAGTGAAAACGCAATGTCTTTTAATTTAAGTTAAAAGAGTTTATTCAATTAAATAAAATGCACAATAATCAGTTAACACTTTCACTAATTTTAATTGTCACTATTAAAATTATCTAACACTTGTCCATAAATTTATTATCGCAATTGTCTTCTAAATTACTTCACTATTACGAAACACACTTTTCTACTACTCGAAGAATATCGCTTCCCACACACAATCGCAGTTCTTCTCGCGGTCGAATGAATGATAGATTCTCCCCATTCATTCAGCTCGCCTTTATATAGGAGCTCTACCTATTCACCCGTTTCTCGCACATTGGCGAATGTTCTACCGAGAGGTACCTGGTAGGTTCGAGCAAGTTCATGAATGGAGTGACGTCACTTGCAGATGTTGATCATGCTTGTTGGATTCTCGTGGGTTCGAGTAAATTCATTCGTTGACGTTCTTAATGATGATGAAAACAATTGCGACAGTAGCTCGCAGAATTATTTGTACATGTAATTATTTGTACATGTAACAATACACAAAAGAAAACTATGAATTAACCAACTCACCATCAAGCATCATCCTTTCCAATTACATAACCAGCCAAACTTCGATCGATCAGCATATCGGTAACAATGTTGATAACCGATTGTGGATTGGATGGCAAGACCGTTGGTACGTGCAGCACCAGTATGTGGATTTCGCAGCAGAGCACGTGAAGTGGACAAGTTGATGTGTACTTGGAGTAGGGAAGCAATTGTTCGGGAAGTTATGGACGCTCATCATTTAGGAGCTCATTTATTTCCGTTCGAAGTCAGTGTTGATGAAATGTGAGGAATCGGAATGTAAGAGAAATGACAGAAGAGATATTCGTCCGGGCACGGTAAAATTGCTGTCGTCTGTCCTTGGCCCCGGATAGTGAATGTGTTCCAATTTTGACGAGCTTAGCTGGTGATAAGGTACCTCTTTCGTCAAAAATTCAAGTGTGCATCAACGTGAAGATTAATCGATCGGATCGTTTATCGTTACGAATGTGCCACTCATGTATCCGCTTTATGAACTCATGGCAAAGCTTCAAAAATCGATGTTTAGCTCGCAAATGAAGCGGATGGATTGGTTGGAAATGGCCAATAATTCAACGCGTCGACAGGTTGCTTATATGCCATCACAACAGAAGCAAATTTAATCGTTTCAACCCTCAAATAAAGCAAGACAAGACAAACCAATTCTAAATCGTCCAGAAAATAAACCAGTAACTGGACGGCATATGTCCATGCCGATAATTATTAAAGAAGAACCAATTGACGAAGAAGCTTATGCTATGGAAAAAATGGCTTTGAAATTGAATTTGGATCCAACACAATTCATATATGAAAGTATCGTGCCCAAACAGGAGGTTCAAGATAAGGAAGAATCGTTTTTGAAACAAAGTAAATTTATGAATGAAGATCCTAAAATTTTAATGTCGCTTGGTCTGACTCAAATCAGGAAAATAAATCCTTACAGTCAGCAGCGACTCCAAACTTGGATAGGAAGCATCAACGAGAAAATGACGAAACAACAGAAGTTCCAGCAACACGGTGTCAATTTTGTCATATAAACTTCTCACCTGCATCCAATGCTCGCCGACATGGACGTAATATACATCGTGCATCAGAAGTGAATACTAGAACCACCCTAGCTTTGTATGAAGCCAACGACATCACGTTCACTGCTCAAACCTCTTCATTCGCTACGATCTAACATAAAGCCAACTCATAAAGTTGCGCCGCCACCAGACACACCGGAAATGATGGGAATTTATGAATATAATCGAGCGAAAAAATATCATCATCTTTCAACCGACTTGAAATTGCTTTTCATACGTAAGAACGAGGATTTTCCTAAGCAATACCAAACATTAGCGTGCACATGTTGTCCGTAAACTTCTTCTTCTTCTTAGCACTGCAGCCCCTCTCGGGCCCTCGCTTCCTGCAAACAGCGCCTCCAACTGTCTCCGTCCATTGACCACGTCTTTCAATTCCAAAATCCAAGCAGCGATGAATTGTCTTCGTCGATCGAGTCAGACTAGCGTTTCCCCGGTTTCCCCACTGGCCTCCGGCTTCAGTTCTTCCAACAAATACCTTCTTGGGTATCCATTGTTCGTCCATACGATTCATGTGTCCAGCCCATTGCAGCTTCAGCAGTCTAACAATCGATAAGACCTCCAGTTCGTCAAAAATTTCATACAGCTCATGGTTGTATCGAATTCGCCATTGGCCCCGTCTAGCTCCGCTCCGATTATTTGCCTCAGAACCCATCGCTCAAAGGCGTTCAATATATTTGCGGATGCTTGGGTTAGGGTCCATGTTTCGCACCCATAGCATATCACAGGTCTTATCACAGTTTTGTATACACGGTGCTTTGTTCTCTTGTGTATGCAGTTGGTCTTCAAGATCGTCAATACTGAATAAAATAAACTTACCCATCATATAAGACATTCATGGCTCATATGCGATGGAAATTCCCAAATTTGGCCAGGAATTTAAGTTTTAAATGCTTGAAGCAATTCCAGTCAAAATCAACTTTCGTTGCTCATTTAAAGAACAGGTCTTGTATAAATTCATATCAGCCTTATAAGGCAGATGAACTCATAAACAAAATAAACTGATAAGCAAAACAAACTGATAAACAAAACAAACCGATAAACTGTCAGTGAATTGTCGCACTGGCATTTCCCAAACTAGTTTTGCCGGAGTGAGATTCTTGTGAACACCCAAAAGCACCGATTCTCGTGGTGGAAAACTACACAGCCGACCACACGTAGTGGAATTTATAAGGCCTTGATCAACAGGAATGAGCCGTTGGTTGGTAAACTGATAAAATGGGGGCGGAAGGATGTCCCGTTCTTCTTTTCATTATTGAAAATCATCCGGTGAAGTGTGCCGTTGGGATAAAAGTTAGTGGATGCACGTATTGGATGGAGGATCCAGATTGGAAGAAGTGGTTGCAGCTAAATTGGTAGCGTTAGTGAGCAGAGCGGAGAAAGTAGCATCCGTAAATTGGCAGCGGAATTAGTGAGAATTTGAGTAGCACAAAATTAAATTATTTGGGGATCCCCACATCAGCGGCAGCAAGATCATGGGTGTAAGTGTTGACCAACCGTTTTTTTTATTGATATCCGATTGTTTATTACAATATTAGTTTAATATTTATAATTTATATTAAAATTAAACTGAATACATAGAAAACTAGTCGTAACTTTTCAGTGTGGATCTTTTTTTCATTTCCATATCCATTCCTTCCGGTGGTGTGGATTTTCCGGTTGTTTCTTTTTCTCCCTTTGTTTCAATTCATACCGGCAAATTACAATGACTTGCTATGGGACGAGATATGCCATCGTACATTGGGTAGAAACGAGACGATTGGTGTATATATGTCGGTAATGGATAGGCTATTTTGGAGGTTAATGGTTAAATATTCAGAGGAAGAAAAGCTTAGGATCCTCTAATGTAATATAATACCATTTTATCAGGGTCAGCTTGTGATGGGAAGCATTGCTTCTGTTTTGGAACTGGTGTCCCTTGGACGCAAATTTGAGGCAACTAAGGGTACTGTTGACTTATTTGTCACACCACCTAGTAGGAGAACAACATGCCTTTTGGAACCAGACCTGGACTATCTGGTGGTGCCAAGAGTGGATGCAGTGGGACGTCAGGCTTCGGGAACGAGGAGGAAGTGCTAGACCTGCGGGAGTGCAATCACTTTGCCTATGAGAGCTTGCAGCCTGTACGTTGTTTCGGTTGCGGGCGTCAAGGTGTTATTAGATTTAAATGCCCAGTATGTTCTTCTGGTGGAAAATGTAACCAACCAGTGGGCCAGCCATCTCCTAAAGCACCGGGAAACAAGCAAGGTGAAGAATTGGGTCCAGAGACAGTCGCAAACAACACTCTGGAATATTTATTTGCAGCCAAAGCAAGGGACATACGACGTCATCTAAATATAAACATTTTAGGAAAACAGTTTGTAGGGCTGGTTGACTCAGGATCATCCAACACAATAGCAGCAAAAGAAGGTTGGGAAAGTTGAAGTCAATTGGAGTGGAATTGGGGTCAGCAGACTTCCAAACGGTAAGGCTTGCAGATGATGAATAGTGTGAGGTGGCAGGCAAGGCGTGGATGCCAATAAAAGTAAAAGATAGGAGGAGATGGTTGGAGATACTGATCGTGCCATTGTTAAAACTTGAATTTATTTTGTGCGTCGAGTTCCTCCGTTTATTTGGGATCACACTCAACGTGAAAAAGGATTGCTGGGATTTTGTTTGTGCAGTCGTTCATTTGATTCTGCTCATCTGCACAGTCGGTGTGTTCTGACGAAACTAGAGGAGAAGCAACTAGGCAGCATGATAGATCACGAATGTGAAGAAATAGGTCATGGTTTGGAGTGTACTTCGCTAGTGGAGCACGTCATTAAGACGGATTCAGTGCCCACTAAGCAGAAGTACTACCATGCCAATCCGGCACCCTAAAAACATATCAACTCTGAGTTGGATCACATGTTACAATTAGGAGTAGTGGAGCCATATTCAGTGCCTGGGCCTCACCGATTCTCCTGATGAAAAAGAAAGAGGCTACCTATCTGTTTTGCGTGAACTACCGCAAAGTCAACCAAGTAACTGAGAAGGACACCAACTCTCTACCATGTATTTCGGCAACTTTGTCAAGTCAACCTACTGGCAGGTACCGGTGACAGGAGGTTTCAGACAGTATACGGCCTTTATTATTCCCGGGAGAGGCATCTTTTAATTTAAAAGGATGCCTTTGGGTCTGTCTATTGCCTCGACTACCTGGCAGAGGCTAATTGAGCGTGTCATCAGGCTTGAGCTAGAACCGTTTGTCTTTACATATCTTGATGACATTATCATCGTTATACCGACTTTTGAGAGGCATATAGAAATTTCGTGGGAGGTATTTCGGTGTCTTCGAGAGGCAGATCTAAAGTTGTCCTGAGAAAAGTGTTTTTTCGCCGCGCTCAGCTTAAATATTTGAGGTACATTCAGTGTGGATCCTGAAAAAGTCGCTAGTGTAGTTAATATTCCTTGGCCTCACAAGGTCAAGCAAGTGCACTTATTTTTAGGCATGGTGTCATGGTATAGGCTGTTTATACCTGACCATGCCTCCCTAATAGCACCTCTGACTGAGCTTTTAAAGAAAAACCGTCGATTTGTTTGGTCTCCAGAATATGAGTTGCCATTTGACCGCTGCAAATTAAAATTGTCGTCGGCACCAATTTTGACGTGCCCAGATTTCAACTTGCCGTTTAATGTGCAAACAGATGCTTTAGATGTTGGCTTAGGAGCTGTGTTTAGCCACAAGTGGTTGCGGCTAAATTTGCAGCGTTCGTGAGAAGAGCGGAGAAAGTCGCATCAGTAAATTGGCAGCGGAATTAGCGAAATCAAATTATTTGGGGATCCCCACATCAGCGGCAGCAAAATCATCGGTGTAAGTGTTGGCCAACCGTTTTTTTTATTGTTATCTAATTGTATATTACAATGTGAGCTTCCTTTTGATACTTTGTGGTAAAATCAAATTGAATACATAGAAAATTAGTGGTAACTTTCCACTGCGGATCTTTATTTTATTTCCATATCCATTCCGGTGGTGAGGATTTTTAGCTGATATGCTGTCTGTTGAGCTAATCGTTTAGCTGATAAAGTCGACTTATCTGGTAAGCTGTCTTTGTAGTTGTCTTTTAAGCTAATGCCCTGTCTGGTTAGCTGGTATGTTATCTCTTGAGTTAACTGTATAGCTGTCTTTAATTGATAAGTTAAGCATTTGACCTAAGATGCAGTCTTTCATTCATTAAATTTATTTGGGGGTTAGTAAGTGTTTATTTATAAAAAAATTCTTATTACTTTCCATATAGTTACAGTCGGCATTTTTATTCCTTACTTTAAATGTCATATGCTCGCCTCGACTTACTTCAAGCCTATTGGTTATTACAACTGCATGTTCATCATCTTCCAAGTTATTCGTAGGTATCCATGGGTCAGCCAAGAATACTCACGTCTCTGTTGCTGTTCTGGCAAACAAATCTTGATTAGGTGGAAGCCATTGTTAGTTGCTCAGAATAAATTGATCTTATTTCACACTGATATATTTTTCATGAGAATGAGTCAATACACCCTTCTTTTTTCATGTGCATCAAATTTTCTCTTGACCTCTATCTATCTAATCTATACGATCCTCTTGCTAGAGCAATTCGATTTCACTTTTCCAGTCTTTTCATCCCTTTATATCTTCATAGTTGTTAGGACTTGTGGTCCGTCATTACTTTTGAAGTTAATATTGCTTGAGACGCTAACCGCCTACTTTGATGTTCCCTTGCATTGAAATCATGCTGCTACACTTATGCACGCATTCAAAATGTTCGAAAATCGTATGATCCCTTTGATCAGCCATCTGAATCATTTTGCAAAGCACAAACCTTTTGAATCAATATCCGCTTCAAGGAGACCATTGCTAGGGCCTTAACATGAATTAATTTAGTCAGTTGTTTAGTCAAAGTATTGAGGGCTTATAGTGGAACTTATTAAGTATATTGAATCATCTTAGTGTTTTCATGTATGATCAACCCTTTCGGATTATCCAGGATATACAAGCAGACGACTATACTATGAGGGGAACAATTTTTTCCCTGTCATTGAACAACTGAGTAAAATTTTGATACCTCCAACTGACTAAAATCTGTCATTGATCCATTTTCAGAAGAGCTTTGAATGGTTTTGATGAGTAAAGGCTGCATCAGTACTGACAAATTATGAAATGATTAAACATTGCGAACTAATGTCTCTAGCTATGTACATTATAATAGCTATCAAATGTCGATGTATTAGTATCATACAATATATTCGACTGATCTCTTTATCATGCAATGAGGGTTATCTACAATCATCGGTCAGTTGTGCCATCTGCTAGGGTCATGAGTGCTCTGTTCTACAGTTGAACAATGATCAGCTTTACACCAATATGTTTTCTCGTTTGCACCTACTAACCCAATTGACTAGCGAACTCAAGGCAGTTTTCTCTTTCATGCCTCCCAAGCGAGTTGATTAGCGGGCAGAAGGCAGTGAAGAGCCTCATAGAGGTGCAGAATAGCATTCTACCCAGCCGACCCCATTCTACGCAGGCATTCTTGATACTGTATTCGCCAAGTGTGATATTTTGTGTATTTGAGGTATTTTTCCTCAGCTGCCTCGAGCTTTGTTTTATTTTCATTGACTAGTAACCCTACTACTTTTGCTTCGCCGTCGAGTTTCAGGAAGAGTTTTTGATGACCGTGAAAAAATGTTGATGTCTTCCACATAGGCTACTACTTGGCTCGACTTGTATAGTAATACACCTTGCGTATCGACAGGTAGCTTCCTTGTGACGTGTTCCAGAGCCAAATTGAATAACAGTGAAGCCAGCCCATCTCGCTGCTTTAGTCCGATAATTGTGTCATAGGCTTCGGTGAGTTGGTTATTGATGTGGACTTTGGAGGTAGTCGTCGTAATTGTCATTTTGCTAAGATGGACTTATTTGGCTGGGATACCAAAGCAAAGCATTATTTGGTACAGTGCGTTACGATCAATACTGTCGTATGCTTGCTTAAAGTCAACGAAAATTTGGTGTAAGTCAATATTGAACTCCCAGCATTTTGCAAGTAACTGCTACTTTTACTACTAGAAGCAATAATTTTTACTACTAGAAGCAGTTATTTAAAATGATTAGAGTAGATCCAATAAATTTGTCAGCTAATCAAAACCATGATAAGGCTAGCCAGACTGATAAGGCTACTTCAGCCAGGAAAGTGAACAAGAAAGTGAAGAAACTAAAAAAGAATTGAGAAAAACAGCAAATCTTTAAGAAAAATCTCTTGCTGAATTATATACCTTGATATTTTGATGAAGGTTTCCACAAAAGCAAAGTTATACATGGTTTTGACCCACTGACATTTCAAGCAAAAATAAAATTCCGAAACAGTGGACTAAATCAGTTGGAGTCAGATAACGTTCAATGGAACTCACTTCGCCAATACCTAATTGATCTCAAGGATAGAGTAGATGAGTTCCCTGCAAATCAGCTTGGACTTCTTGAACTCTTCTATACACCTATTTGAAGCGAGACACTAATACTTAAACATCCCAAGCTCTTCACGCTTTTCATCTCGATCGAGTTTTTCAACATTGTCATGCAATACAACAGCTTGCTTACCGATTGTGTGAAGTCATACTTTAACCAATATTGTGCAAGCTGCACAGAAAAACGCGTACTTAAACTGAATATTAGCCACTTCTTCACACCAACTCAAATGTCATTTGTAAACACAAACTACTCTAGACTTTTGAATGAAATACCAGTACTTTTTAATGATCTCATTTTCTATGTGATGAAGTAAAATACTACGAACGCTATAAATAATGTTTTAATTCACCAAAAAGAATTATTCATTAGGAAATTGTGTATTGAGACTTGGTAAACTACATATTATTGTGAAAGACTTGGTAACCAAGTATAATCTCTTAAGTCTGTAAAATATTCGAGTTTATTGAGAAACAGATCCTTATCTTAGCTGCACTGGACGAATTAGAATATGAACGTATGTTAACTTAAACGCAAAGAGCCTTTTTAAAGGGTATTAGCATGTCCTTTTTTCTATCACTAGACTACATATTAGTTTGCGGATTATTGTGAATTTTTAAAATTTAGGGAAACAGTGATCCTATATCTATCCATTCAAAAAACGTCAAGAAAACTAATAAGTCAAAGGTTAAAGCGCTTTTAACGCGACAAGATCTATTACAATGGTCATCCTATATTTTCTGGAAGAGTACCACGATAGTTTTCCTTGAACATTGAATACATAAAGAGAATTATATGCTTGCTAAAATGTCTAATAAACATGGAATACACTATCAAATATGTGAATTGTCCAACTCATAAATTATCAGGCACTGATAGATGGATTTGTCATTCATATGGTAGACATACAAGAAATATTTTCGCACTCATAAACAGTACATACTCTTGCAGTCTCGAAACTATACGACAAAGTAATAATTCATGACACCGGGTAGTATAAACAGTCCAAACAAAACTAGAACTAACTGGTGGCTGGCGTTATCAGAATGGAAAAGCTTATTATCGATATTCAATTTGAATCAGAAAACGCTCATCAGTAATTCGTCAAGGATCTTACTTCTATATGGTTCTCTAACGCAATGCTTCATCATCTTAAGCCCTTCTTCAAAAACATATAACCAAAACAATATTGGAATTATGACATCGACGGTGTGCACTAGAGTGAAGGGGACATAAGCTACAATGACATGCCAAGGATAATGAGTACAAATTGTATAGTGATTATGCATCAGTATGGCCTACGGCAGAAATAGTGCAGCTGAATAAACCTAAGTTAAATTAACTTGAAAATTGATCAATGTCTTGTAGAATCCATATATATACATAAAGCTATTTATCAGATGTGCTGTCAAGGATTTTATCAACGCATGTTTATATATGTCAAAAACTCAATAAATTATTTTTATTAGAAAAAAAAATACAGTTTTTTAAATTTTATCACCTGTTCTACCAGTGTTCAAGTAAACAAATTACTTAAAAAAACGAAAAAAAAAATGATCTAAACATTCCTATCATATACAAAACTTCCAAACATTAAACACAACTCTTTCATTCATAAATACCTAACGATGGACTAAAACACTTCATGAGCTCGTTCACCTCAAATGTGTACTATACATCTGATTATTTAATAACCAGCAGACAAACGCTTCCTCAAAGTAATAATCCTCCCTTAATATCTTACAACGACTTGGGACCATCGTTATCAAAGATACTCAATAAAATATGCTACTTGTCTATGCATGATACAATGAGATCGATCAAAAATAGTTTACCATAAACTCATACGCTACCGCACATCGTTATCAATACCGACATACCTTACATACTCGTAATCATTAGCTTAAGTGATCTATAGTAGCAGTGTGCTAACCCTAAACATACCCCATATGTTGAAAACTAATTAGACCTTTTTTAAACCTTTAAAATATGAAACATGCATCCAGTGAAAAAAATTTCTGATAAGAAACAACTCAGCAAGAAGATACTTTGTTTAAGTGAAAAAAATAATTGAATATGTCAATGAGCCCACCCGAAAATCCCAATGGCGATCAATCTAGTTTATTTAAAATGTTGTAAATATGTAATTTACTTAACTCTCGAGTATTTAAAATGAATACAAATATAGCAGCAATGACTTTATGCTTTATACAAGCATACAAAGTATGAGGTTTGTAAATTGTCATGCAATGGTGTTGGCACTCAAAGCGATAAGATGCATGCGAAAAGTATTAAATAGTGACATCATCCAAACACCCAAGCATGCATCATTTTCCTTAGGAGATAATAAATTAGAGATTCTCATACTCATACATCATAAAGTTCCTATGGAAGATATGACTAAAGAAATTCGGAAATGACAAAAATCATACTCGAGCCATGCAAACATAAATAATTTATTAATTCTAGAAACCATGATGTGGAAGATATGAGACAAGCATAAAATAATAGTTTTGCTCGATATTATACTGAAACACTTGAAACTAGCTAAAGTAAATAATACAGACCCACAATAATAACACCCAATTTAGAGTAAATATAAAAATTCATTCGATTAAATGAAGATAGATAGAAGAGTTCTGTTTTCAGCAAATGATACGTCTCTCTTTCTGCTGGGTCCCATTTAAAGAATAGGAAATTCAAGTAACGGTAAAGGACTTTTACCGTTAAAAGTAAAAAATTTGCGACTTTCACTCCGATTCTTCACCATAACTGATCGATGCGTGTAAGGATTTTGATTGTAGAGGTTTCGAATGAAGCACGACATATTGATCTAAAATGTATCGGTACAGAATTTCCTTTTAACGACTCTGTAGATGTTAATAGTTGAATATTATACATTGATGTCGAGAAATTGAATTTAAAAGATCTTTCGTACAGGAAATGCCAATCAGTTGGCATTCTTCAAGGGTTTGACGGAGATACCAAATCCTTTGGTGATGGATGCTAAAACTGATCGATATCCTTGATTTTCTGCATAAACGGTACATTTTGGTCAATACTTTCTACCGGAAATAACCAATAAATTAGTT
The DNA here is from genome assembly GCA_963969285.1 of Odontomyia ornata. Lineage (NCBI taxonomy): Eukaryota > Metazoa > Arthropoda > Insecta > Diptera > Stratiomyidae > Odontomyia > Odontomyia ornata. The sequence goes on from OZ017739.1 coordinate 218,297,349, forward strand.
CTAAATGTAGCATAAATACAATTCAACAATATTAAGGGGGAACATTTTAGGATACTTTTCTCTTTCGCATTCATTCTTTGCTTACTGATGTACTTAGTAAAGGATCCTTCTTACATCCTTAGACGCAAACGTTACTCATAGGGTTTATAAAATTCCCCGATGAAATAATCAGGGTTGAGTAATTGCAAATTATAGAGTAAGCCACCATGTAACGAATCATGCGACGCCGCTGGCGACCACTACTAACACGCTTTGCTGCTAGGTGGCTTGTCATTTCACGTTGGTTGCGACGGGCGCACATCCCACGTCAATTTTGTCGTGGGATGTCAAGAGGAATTGACAGCCACATGGCAGTGAAGTGTGCGCGTAGTGGACGTCACCCAAGAAGAGTTTACCTTGAGTTGGCCGGTCGCGATTTAAGATTTGCCGGGTGGTTTAAGATAATTGTAAATTGCACGTTGGAAGTTCGGTTATCTACCTCCAACAACTGAGAAGATTGGTTGGTAGCTTCTACCTCGCATTACATCGAAAAGGGAGGGAGTTTTTGCTGAAGAAGGTGGCCCATCAACGACCATCAAGGGAATCAGGCTAGCAGGTTAGTGTCAAAATACTAAATATTAAAAGTCCAATTACAAATGATACCTCAAAAGATTTTACGGGACCAATTGGATTACGTGGAATGCAACATCAAATACCACCGAATAATTATCATCATTTCAATCAACACTCGAACTCACCATTCGATGGAACCTATCGTACGGTACAAGACCGCAGGGGCCATATATTTCTGGACCGCCACGTTATTTATAGAATTTGAGAGCCTACATTTTAGGATGCCTTTTTGATGGATCACGAATATAATCGCAAATTTAATCGCAACAGAAAGGAAACGAACTTGAATAAATTTTTAAGAATTCTGTTAATGTAATGTAAACTTAACTATACATATATTGACTAGAAATTTAATCGATTGAATAAGGTTAAAATTAAATTGTGATAGGATGAAAATGATCAATGAAAATAATATACTCAACATGAATTGCTAACTCGAAACACGATTTTCCTTTCCAGTGGTTCTTTTTTTCAGCGGGAAATATAGTGCAGGGTAAATATGCCGTCGCGAGGGTAGGGTTTGAGAAAATCCGCTGAGGTCGGTTTCGCGTCGCGTGCGGTACGCGGTACCTTTGTTGTTTTGCCTTTTTATTAGCGTAGCTTCCGTCGGAATGAGTTAGCGTAGCATATTTTTCGGTACCGCGTCGGAAATTCGGGAACGCGAAGTAAAGATTCGATTTTTGTTCTTGACTGAGTAAATGAAGAAATACGGAGTAACGTAAAGTAGGTTTCCTCTCCGTATGGTTTTGTTTGTGACGCGTTTGAAAACGGGCATGTATAGGTGGCTAAGATTGTCGATGAGCGTAATCCATCCGGAGACCCGCGACCGAAATCCTCTCCGATCTAGCTGGCCGACAAGCAGCCACCGCGTGAATGGATTACGGTGCACGGATTGGTTGACCGGTGGGTACCATCCGTTGGCACTACTCAGACTTAACGTCTAGAACCGATGAGAGGTCGGTTCCTCGTCCGGTCGTAGACTTAAAATCATTACAAATGGCGCCCAACGTCGGGCCCAAAACATCCTAAGGGGATAAAAGATTCGCGTCTTCTGACGAGTTGGTCCTTTACGGAGGATGTAAGGTACTTTGGTACTCGAGCCTCACAAACAGGAGCAGTGGAGTTGTGTGATACACACTAGCAGTCGCTTCACGTGAGTTGTAGCTTCCGCTCTCCTTTGTTTGATTTTTTTTTTCGCGACAGAATCCTTCCGATGTGTTATCCCAGGCTAGCCCCTGTAAGGACCTTCTATTTTCTTGATGGAACTGTCAGTCAGATGGGGTTTCTCCTGTTGGCCTGGACTCTCAAGAAAATAGAAGGCTACCTTGCCTTTATGTCGCGGAAGGATTCTACTCATTTCTTCTGTGTGATAGACGAGTGGTATCGGTTCAACGTTCGGTGGCGTATGCTGGAGTTGCGAAGCCCGGAATGCTTCCACGCGTCGGGAATTTTGACCGCGTACAAAACTGTTACGGTAGCTCTACCACTTGTCTCGTCGAGTCATTTAACGTAGTTTAGCGACGGTTTTTGTAATGTATGTGGGCTTAGGGGATAAATTTTGTAAATCGACCGAAAGCACCCTTTCTTCGGCAGATTACCACGCACTCTCATTTTCCTTTGGAGGAGTCGACTGCTGGAAAGGAAAGTATGTATTAAAAAAAAAAAAAATTTTTTCGCCTATTTTACCTAAATAGCTCGCCACTATCGGCCACTAAGTTATTTTTAAGTTTTTTTGCACATTGGAGGTAACATTTTTTTTTCTTCCAGTAAGACTGACTTCCACCACCCAGATCAAACACGACAATGGCAAGATAAGATAAGCGCTGGACCCGATCCAAAACGGTCCAACCCGCTAACTGCGGGATCTGTTTTGAAGACGTAGTGGAGGGTGTACACAGCATGCGATTGGAGTGCGGACACCTTTTCCATCGTGCCTGTGTCCAACAGCTCCTCCTCACGTCGGAGCTTTGCCCACTATGCCGGCGACCCATAGAGCGGACCGCCGTAGACTTCCCCCTCGGAACGCCCGTCCCAACGCGTGGAGCAGTGGCGAAAGGGGTCCCAGATGCCGAACCGCCCCAATCACTGGTGGACTTGAAAGGAGCTATGGGCGGGGAAGTTGCAGTTACACCCGCGCCTTCCACCCACTCCATTGACACCCTCGTGGCGTTAATGCGAGACATGTCTGAGAGGATTGGCAACTTGAAGGGAAGGCTCCAGAACCTCCAGATGAGCCAACCTCCCAGCCGCGTGAGAACTCCGCTTGGCTGGGAGTCCAATCCCAGTGTGGCTATGCCCCACTCTCGACCAGCTGATCAATGGATCCTACCTCCAAGGAACTCGGGAATGGACCCCAAAGCTCCCGAGTATCGACCACGACACAGCACCACACCTCCGTTGGTACCTCCAGTCCCTGAGGCAGTCCCTTACTACAGGTCAATCGAAGATGCGATTCCCCCCGGGAACGCATTGACACCTTTCCGAGACCTGACGCCTCGTATCATAAAGAGTTGGCGCCTGAACTTCACGGGTTTCAACGGGATGATATCAGCGGACCGGGTCCTTTTCAGGATTCAGGCGTTAGTATCCAGCACCCTGGGAGGTGATTTCTCGGCCTTCCTCCAACATGCACACCTTTTGTTCAGCGGAGATGCTGCCGACTGGTACTGGAGTTTTAAGCAGTCGACGCCACGTCCCACTTGGGATTCATTCAGTGCAGCCTTCCGTAATCGATTTAATGAAAGAGAACTAAGGGAACAGATAAAGAAACGAAAACAAGGCGCTCACGAACCGTTCGACCAGTACTACACAAGTATAGTGAGATTGAGCACTCGCTTACGAACAACCATGCCCGAGGACGAGCTGGTAGAAATTATCAGAGAGAATATGCGTTGGGAGCTTCAGAACAGCCTTCTGCATTTTCCCATCAACACCATACAGGGATTACGCCTCCATGCCCGTAGGCAAGAACAACTGGATGAGTGGCGAGGTACCTTCCGTCCACAACCTCGCATAACGGGACCAAATCCCCGAAATTATCACACCACGGAGTTGATGGCAGTGGACCACCTACTTGCTGACCCAGTACCAGTACCGAGGAGCGGAGCACCACGGGAGCTTGAGGACCCAGCAGTGATTGATCGACCATCCCTTGAAGCAATTACAAGCCCGACGGTCTGTTGGAACTGCCGACAAACGGGACATCGTTTCTATGCATGTCCAGAGGACCCGACGCTCTTGTGTTATCGATGCGGGAAGGCAGACACGTACGCACCTGATTGCGCAAATTGCAAATTGCGAAAAAACTTGCCAGCAAGTGCCGCGACCACCCGTCGGCACTCCTAAGACCCGGACCGACCAATGCTGACCCCATCACTAGCTATGACCAAGCCCCAGACATGACTCCAATTCTGCTGACTCACATCGCCAAACACAGTTCTCCTGAAGTTCCACAACTGACGCCATCCTGTGTCGAGGCGGACGCGCAGGGAAATGATAGCGAGGCGAAGGTTCCTTGGCATGTCAAACCCTTCCACGTCAGACTGCGGAATTATTTGGCTACTCGACAGCGCATCTTCCATGAGGAGTTGGCCACAACTGTCCCACCGAGAAGAAAGCGAGGCACGCGTCAGATGCGGAGCTTCTGGAGAAGGGTCAGGCAGTCGAGGAAGGTGCTGAAGGACATACACTTAGACGAATTATTGAGGGATGACGTTCGACCATATGCGTCAGTACACCTTCTGCAAAAACGATTGTCAGGTTTAGTCGATACGGGAGCCAGTGTGAATTGCATATCAGGCACCTCCTGCAAAAACGATTGTCAGTTTTAGTCGATACGGGAGCCAGTGTGAATTGCATATCAGGCGATTTTGCGGGGGAGGTACTGGCAATGCACGCGGACCAAATCCACCATTTTACCACCTGGTTAAGCACAGCGGATGGAACTCGTCACTCTGTAGTGGGAAAAATCACGACGGATGTCACCTTTAAGGGAGTAACTAAACCTCTGGAATTTTACATCATACCTCAATTAACTCAGAATCTTTATCTAGGGGTGGATTTCATTCGAAAATTTAACTTGGCCCCGGCTCTGTTTTCCGGCACAACCCTGGAGTCCGTCACCACTGTTCCTGACCAAACTCAAACCACCCACTTATTACGACATACACTGGATGTGAATCAACAACTGCGACTTGACTCGGCTATATCGGCTTTTCCATAGCATGAGAAGGAAGGTCTCGGGCGGACGGCACTGGTGTTACACACAATAGATGTGGGGGATGCTAAACCCATAAAACAGAGACATTTTGCCATATCTCCGGCGAAGGAAAAGTTGTTATATGCCGAAGTTGATCGAATGCTAACATTAGGCGTGATCGAAGAATCGCAGAGCGCGTGGGCTTCCCCGGTCACCTTAGGTGCCAAGCCGAACAAGGTCCGGCTTTGCTTAGATGCCAGACGCGTGAACGCCGTCACTGTCAAGGACGCATACCCTCTACCGATGATTGAAGGCATTTTGAGTTGGTTGCCTAAAGCCCACTTCATCACGAGCTTAGACCTCAAGGACGCCTTCTGGCAAATTCCTTTAGACCCGGGCTCAAAGGAGAAAACAGCCTTCACAGTCCCAGGTCGGCCCCTGTATCAATTCGTGACCATGCCATTCGGATTGTGCAATGCCCCTCAAACGATGACGCGCCTTATGGATAAGGTGATACCACCTCAGTTACGGCACCAAGTTTTCGTTTCCTTGGACGATTTGCTGCTTATAACCGAAATCTTGAACGAATACATCGACCTGCTTCAAGAGGTGGCTCTGCACATCCGGAGGGCAGGGTTAACCATCAACATACAGAAGAGTCAGTTCGTGATGACGGAGGTGAAGTATTTGGGTCACATCATTGGGCATTAGGCAATATCAAGACCGACCCGGACAAGACTCAAGCGATTGACGTTTTCCCATTGCCCAAGACCACCAAGCATCTACGCCAATTCTTAGGCTTATGCGGATGGTATCAGCGTTTCGTGCGTGACTATGCCACCATTACCACTCCTTTGACCGACATGCTGCGTAAGGGACGTAAGTTCGGCTGGGAAGGGCCCAGCTTGCGAGCCTTTGAAGAGCCCGGACTTTGACAAACCGTTCTCAATCCATTGTGACGCGAGTCAACATGGGGTGGGAGCAGTCTTAGTCCAGGTTGCACAAGACGGCGAGGAGAGACCTGTAGCTTTTATGTCCCACAAGCTGGACCAGGCCCAGCGGCACTACACGGTCTCAGAGCAGGAATGCCTGGCGGCTGTGCTGGCAGTGAAACGTTTTCAAGCATATGTAGAAGGACATCCCTTTGAAATCGTCACTGATCATGCATCACTGAAATGGCTGATGAGCCAAACTGATCTCCACGGCCGCTTGACCAGATGGGCCTTGAAATTACAGGCGTTTGACTTCACGATAAGACACCGCAAGCGAAGTCAGCACGTGGTACTGGACACACTATCAAGGATGTTCGCCCCTGAAGGAGCCGAGTCGGCCCAGGAGGACGACAGCCCCCTATGGATCGACTTGGACCATCCCGCCTTCAAGTCAGCATGTTATATCCAGCTGATGAATACGATTCAGGACCAGTTGCCACAGCTGCCAGAACTACGGGTGACGGAGGGATTTATATACAAGCGGACGAGACAGGCCTCCGGAGACCCCATTCAAGAAGGGGAACAGTGGAAGTTATGGGTGCCCGAAGAACTGACCTGCGAATTGATTAAGCGAGCTCATGACCACCCATTGAGTGCACATGGCGGTTATGGTCGTACGCTTCGGCGACTGAAGACTTACTTCTTTTGGCCTAAGATGGCGCAGCAAGTGAGAAAGTACGTAGCCGCTTGTGAGCTGTGCAAATGCATTAAAGCGCCCAATTCTGTTCTTCGGCCCCCGATGGGAAAATTCGAACTACCGGAGCGGGTGTTCCAGCTGCTGTATATAGATCTCATCGGGCCATACCCCCGCTCGACTTCGGGATACATGGGAGCTGTCGTGGTCCTGGACCACTTGTCCAAATTTCCGATTGTGGAACCTCTTCGAAACCTGCACACCGGCCCCATAGTCAGTTTTCTGGAAAATCGCGTTTTCCATATATTTGGAGTACCGGAGAAGCTGGTCTCTGACAACGGAGTTCAGTTCACCTCGTCTAGATTTCGGGAATTAATGGAAAAGTATGGCATTACGCATAAGCAGACAGCCGTTTATTCTCCGCAAGCCAATGCGTCCGAGCGGTTGAACCGCACCCTCATAGCTGCCATGCGGGCCTACGTCCAACCGGATCAGAAGGATTGGGACCGCAGGATTTCCGCCATCACCTGTGCCCTGCGTTCGTCTTATCACTCCACCACAGGCATCTCCCCATATTTTGCCGTGTTCGGCCAGCATACGATTTGCCACGGAAACTCGTACCCAATAGTGGTACTGGAGCCGCACGAGAAACTCCAAATTCTACGAGAACAAATCCGGGAGAAGATTGAAGACAGTAGACGGGTGGGGGAGGAGCGGTACAATCTGCGATCCCATCCTTCTGGCTTCAAGGCAGGCGACGAAATCTACCGACGGAATTTTAGACAAAGTGAAGCAGGTCGGCACTACACTGCCAAGCTAGACAAGAAGTTCGTGAAGTGTCGAGTCTTACAAGTTTTAAGTCCCACGCGGTACGTCATTGCGGACATGTCCGGAAGGGAGCTGGGAGTCTACCATGCCAAAGACCTACGACGCTGAGAGAAACAAGAAAAAAAACATCATAGGGCCAAGCAATGTTTCCTTCAGTCTCTCCATACCTGGTAGGCATCGTGGACACTGCCCTGTAATGAATCATGTGACGCCGCTGGTGACCACTACTAACACACCTTGCTGCTAGGTGGCTTTTCATTTCACGTTGGTTGCGACGGGCGCACATCCCACGTCAATTTTGTCGTGGGATGTCAAGAGGAATTGACAGCCACAAGGCAGTGAAGCGTGCGCGTAGTGGACGTCACCCTAGAAGAGTTTACCTTGAGTTGGCCGGTCGCGATTTAAGATTCGCCGGGTGGTTTAAGATAATTGTAAATTGCACGTTGGAAGTTCGGTTATCTACCTCCAACAACTGAGGAGATTGCTTGGTAACTTCTACCTCGCATTACATCGAAAAGGGAGGAAGTTTTCGCTGAAGAAGGTGGCCCATCAACGACCATCAAGGGAATCAGGCTAGCAGGTTAGTGTCAAAATACTAAATATTAAAAGTCCAATTACAAATGATACCCCAAAAGATTTTACGGGACCAATTGGATTACGTGGAATGCAACATCAAATACCATCGAATAATTATCATCATTTCAATCAACGCTCGAACTCACCATCCGATGGAACCTATCGTACATTACAAGGACCGCAGGAGCCATATAATTCTGGACCGCCACGTTATTTATAGAATTTGAGAGTGGCCCCCGACGCGGGCCTACATTTTAGTATGCCTTTTTGATGGATCGCGAATATAATCGCAAATTTAATCGCAATAGAAAGGAAATGAACTTGAATAAATTTTTAAGAATTCTGTTAATGTATACATATATTGACTAGAAATTTAATCGATTGAATAAGGTTAAAATTAATTTGTGATAGGATGAAGATGATCAATGAAAATAATAAGCTCAACATGAATTGCTAACTCGAAACACGATTTTCCTTTTCAGTGGCTCTTTTTTTCAGCGGGAAATAGAGTGCAGGGTAAATATGCCGTCGCGAGGGTAGGGTTTGAGAAAATCCGCTGAGGTCGGTTTCGCGTCGCGCGCGGTACGCGGTACCTTTGTTGTTTTGCCTTTTTATTAGCGTAGCTTTCGTCAGGTTGAGTGAGCGTCGCATATTTTTCGGTACCGCGTCGGAAATTCGGGAACGCGAAGTAAAGATTCGATTTTCGTTCTTGACTGAGTGAATGAAGAAATACGGAGTAACGTAAAGTAGGTTTCCTCTCCGTATGGTTTTGTTTGTGACGCGTTTGAAAACGGGCATGTATAGGTGGCTGAAGATTGTAGATGAGCTTACTCCATTTGGAGACCCGCGACCAAAATCCTCTCCAATCTGGCTGGCCGACAAGCAGCCACCGCGTGAATGGATTACGATGCACGGATTGGTTGACCGGTGGGTACCATCCGTTGGCACTATTCAGACTTAACGTCTAGAACCGATGAGAGGTCGGTTCCTCGTCCGGTCTTAGACTTATAAAATCAGTACAACCATTTGAAAATTGATTCGTTACTTTCCAGTTAATATCATAGATTATATGCCCAGAAATTTAAAATAAGTGATTCCCATTCTAAAGACGGGTGAGAATTGCAACATTGAAAGGCGATACTTTTCCTTCTATAACTGATTATAACTTTAAAGAAACTTTCATGAAAATTATGTATCATACTTAACTAAAAACCAAAGCGATGGGTATCGAATAAACGTGAACAAGTGATACGGTTGTGTAGGATCTTTTTAAGTAAATTTCTTGAGATCGATTGCGGAGTTCACTTTATGATTACATATATAAATGCATATATCTATATATTGTTACATGTACAAATAATTCTGCGAGCTACTGTCACAATTGCTTTTAAAACCATTAAGAACCTCATGATCAATGAAATGAATGTACTCGAAACCACAAGAACCCACCAAGCATGATCAACATCTGAAAGTGACGTCACTGCCTCATTCATTAAGCTGCTCGAATATTCCACGTAGTTCGCCAATGTACGAGAAATGGATTGAATGACTAGAGACCCTCTATAAAGGTGAGCTGAATGAATGGGGGGATTGATTACAACCGTGATATAATAAAACTGCCATAGTGTGGAGTGCGAATTAAGAACGATATTGGTTGTGAAGTGATAAGCAGTTGAAGTAAAAATTGATAGACCAGTTGTGAAATAATTAAATTAATAATTGTGCATTTTTTAGTAAATAAACTCTTTTAACTTAATTTGAAAGACAGTGCGTTTTCACTTTCCCGGAACATTAAAATTATTGGCCGCGAACCATAACACGCGACAGTGGTGTCAGGAAGTGGGATGGGAAACTTTGAAAGTGAAAACTTTTAAACATTGTGCATTGCATTGTGTGGGGAAATAGCCAAAACAATAAAAATGCCAGGAAACTTACATCTAAAAATTAATGAATTGACCATACCGGAGCTTAAGGAGGAGTTGGAACAGCGAAACCTGGCTACACAAGGTACAAAGGCCATACTAATGACACGCTTGCGTGAAGCGATCGAGTGGGAAGGCATGAATCTGGATTCGGGTAAGCCCTCAAATGCGGTAAATGGCACAGAAGGTGGTGAAGCAGAAAAATCAAAACCAAAGGAACCAGAAAATGCACTGATGCAAATGTTGATGCTGATGCAGCAAGAGTAGCGACAGCAGCCATCCAATTTAACATCGAAGCTAAATGAACACCAACAAGCGTTCGAAATCAAGGCAGACATCTCACAGGAGCTGGGGAAACAGTAAACCGAAATAAAAACGGAGCTTGGTAGCCTGGCTAACAAAATCAAATAGGTTGCGGAAATAGTTTACCAGGTCGAGGAGAAAGTCAGCCAGGTTGAGGAGAGAATCAAATATGAGATCAGCCAGGTCGAAGAAAGAATGAGCCATGAGATGGAAAAAGTGAAAAAGGAATTGGAAGCAGTGAAGGCAGTAGTAACCACCTAACCAGCCCCACTAATAAGCGCAGAGCAAAGCACATCCAGAAATGTGCAAGCACCAATATTTGACGGGCAAACGGTCGGCCGCCACTCGGATAAACCACTGAAACGAGCAAGAACGAGCAACTGCATTGATTCTCGCTCTACGAGGCCCAGCTGCCGAGCTATTGTAGACGGTCCCCGTTGAGTTGCACTCAAACCCGGCTGCTATGATGAATGCGTTCGACATGCGTTATAGAGACGATCATCTAAAGCAGATTTATCGGTCACAGCTACGGCATCGGATGCAGAGATCTGGCGAAACCTTACAGCAGCTAGCCCAAGACATTGAGTGACTGGCACTTTTGGCTTATCCAGCGTACGACCCAGAACATTGCGATGACGCAGCGACAGAAGCATTCATCAGTGCACTAAAGGACGAGGAATTGCAACAAGCCGTGCGGTTAGCTCAAAAGCAAACGGTTAAGGATGCATTGGCTTTTAGTCCGAACTTTGAGGCAGCGAAAAATGCGGCTCGTACCACTGCCCGGGTTCGTGAAGTACTGGCAGATGAGTGCAGGTATGAGCACGTCGTAATTGAGCGAGACGGTCAGTTAAATGTTGCGCCTAGATGTGGGAGTTGCGGAAAGAAGGGGCACCTGCAAAGAGACTGCAAGAAATGAAGAAAACCGAGCTATTGTCCAGGGTGTGCAGCTAGGAGAAGACATAGACCGAGTCAGGAGCCCAGAATGGAAGCCCTTCAAGCTGAGGGGTCGGAAAACATGTAAGAGCCAACTTCGTGTGGCAGAGGTTGGCCAGGAGGATCGACGTCTCAAGACTACATCGTGGAGAAGCGGACTTATCCCTTCTGGGTCCAGTTGACGGAGAACATTGCACCATAACAATCGACACTGGTGCAACCCGATCGATTATCCAAGCAGACCTAGTGAGGCAACAACTACTTCACAAGGGCAAGATTTTCTCACTATGGACAGCTGCGGGAGAAACTGCACATGTCCATGGAGAGGTCAACCTCCAGATATGGTTGGGAGACCTTGCGTTCTGACATAATTTTCTGGTCGCGAACATTATGGATGACTGCATTCTCGGAATGGACTTTCTGCGACCCCATCGAATAACGTTGGATTTGGGCAAACGGGTATTGAAATGGCGGAATGGCGAAGCATTGATGAAGGATCCCAGCGTCAAAATTCCCACGATGAAAGTGGTAGTATGTAGTGACACTGATGTACCGAATTCTTCTGAAAGCATTGTATGGGCCAAGCTTGATGGTGATTCTGGGGACCACCGATCTTATCTGATAGAGCCAACGAAGGCGGTCGCATTGCGCAGTTTGGTTGTAGGACGAAGCCTTGTAAGATCTATAAGGAATGGATACGTGCCGGTTAGAGCCCTTAACACCGCGGACTCAATCATGAGCATAAAAGCGGGAGAAGTCATCGGCAACTGCCATTCTATTTCCACCATCACCTCCTTGAAAGCCACTCACGACCATCACTAGAATAGGAAATAAGATGCAGACAAAGCCCGGGAATCCACGTCTGCAATATTGAAGCAGGTCAAATTGCCAGTGCAGCTATTCAAGCGAGCCTCTGTTCTGGTCACCAAGTACAATGACATCTTCTCAACAAGCCCGGATGACCAAGGCCGAATGAGGTATGGCAACTCACGTCATAGATACACATGGAGCCAAGCCAATTCGACAAGTACCGAGACGTCTTCCTATAGCCAAACAAAGAGAAGTGAGCGCACTGATCTCAAACATGTAAAAGCAAGGCGTTATCGAACCTTCTGTCAGTCCATGGGCCGCGCCTGTAGTTCTAGTAAAGAAAGAGGATGCTAGCACTCGTTTTTGTGTCGACTATATGCAGCTTAACGACGTCACTAAAAAATATAGTTACCCGCTCTCACGCATCGACAACATCACGGATACAATGGCCGACGCAAAATGGTTTTGTACACTTGATCTCAAGAGTGGCTACTGGCAGGTGGAAATCAACAAGAAGGACCGAGAGAAAACCGCATTTTCAGTTGGTACCGGATTGTGGCAATTCGTCGTGATGCCATTTGGGCTTTGCAATGCTTCAGCCACTTTCGAACGCCTGATGGAATACGTGCTACGAGGCTTAACCTGGAAAACCTGATTGGTGTACCTAGATGACATCATTGTTATCGGGAGAACGTTCGAAGAACATGTGCGGAACTTAGAAGAGGTATTCTCCCCATTGCAACTGGCAAAATTGAAACTTAGTTGCGGCAAGTGTACCCTTTTTGCAACTGAAGTCAGATACCCGGGACACGTCGTATCAGCAGAAGGGGTCAAAACAGACCCTGAGAAAATTGAAGCCGTGAAAAGCTGGCCAACACCAAACAACAAGCGCCAACTACGAAGTTTTCTGGGTTTGGCAACCTACTATCGAAGATTCGTCAAAGACTTTGTCAAAATAGCTAAGTGTCTCCATCAGCTAACCGAGAAAATTGTCCGTATTCTGGAATGAACAATGCCAGGTAGCCTTTGAGACCTTGAAAGAGAAGCTGTGTGAATCACCCGTGCTGCATATTTGTAGTTTTTGTAGTTGACACCGATGCGAGCAACGGCTGATCATGAGGTTCTTAATGGTTGTGAAAACAATTGCGATAGTAGCTCGCAGAATCATTTGTACGTGTAACACTGCCCCCACCTCAGCTCTTTTCGCCCCGAAAAGATGTGTCGCCGGTTGTGGTCAAGTCTCCCTGGGTGTAATATGGGGCAAGACGGTCGAGGTGCACGAATTTCATTTTGGCTCTCGGCTTACGATATTGCTGTATGCGATATACGACGTCGTTGATTCGCTTTATAACTCGGTATGGTCCCTCCCAATTATGCTGCAATTTCTGAGACCTACCCTTCCCCCGATGTGGGTTATATAGCCAAACCAAGTCATCTTGCTGGAAGCCAGTAGAATTTTCCTTTCGATCATACCTGGTCTTCAAGCGGTCAGTAGCCGATTCGAGGTGTTTTCGCACTGTCCGATGTATCTGGTTCCACCGTTGCCTTAGCTCACTTACGTACTCCGAGATCATTTGGGGTTCCTCAGGGTGGGTTCCGAACTTTTTATCAGCCGGCATACGAATAATCTTTCCAAAAATGACTTTCGCTGGGATTTGGCCCGTTGATGCATGTTCGGCAGCTCTGTATGCAATCAAAAATAGTGGGATATGTCGGTCCCAGTCCCTTTGGTTCTCGTCAACCATCTTGGCCAGGTGTTTATTGAGCGTGCTGTTGAAATGTTCGACCATTCCATCGGATTGGGAATACAGCACTGTTGTCCTCGTTTTCCGTATTCCCAGCAGTTTGCACATTTCGCCAAAAACTAGTGGCTCGGAGATTCGGCCTTGATCTGAATGTAGTTCACAAGGTACGCCGCACCTACTGACCCAATCTAATACTAGCTGTTCGGCTACAGTCGTTGCTTCCTGGTAGAGAATGGGGTAGACTTCGGGCCACTTGCTGAAATAATCGGCTGCAATCAGCGTGTATCGATTTCCCCATTTGGATTCAGAAAAGGGTCCTTTGATGTCAACAGCAATCCTTTCAAACGGCACGCACTCGTTGTATGTTTGCATTTGTCCTATCAGTCGTCGCTTTGGACCTTTGTCGGAAGCGCAAATCGTGCATCGACAGCATCAGTCCTCTACGTCTTCTAGAGCGTGGAGCCAGTAAAACCTTTCCCGCAATTTCGCTAAGGTCTTCTTAACACCAAGGTGGCCTCCCGATCATCCTTCGTGCATCTCCTTAACCACATCGTGGATTCGGCTTTTGGGAAGTATAGTTTGCATTCTATAGGAGCTGCCATCCACCGTTTCCCATTTCCACTTGAGTACACCACCCTCCACCTGAAGGGAGTTCCATTGTGCCCAATATCTTTTCAGGATGGCACCGTGCATCGAAACGTCCTTCCACTGAGGTCGCCCAGTTGTCTCCTTCATCGGCTAGCTGGGCATTTCGAATCTCCTCCGATGACCAACCTTCATCGAATTCGGCCTATCAATCGCAGATCAACGGGCGGTTCCTTGTCCTCAATCCGCCGGCAATGCTTGCAGTCAGCTGGACATGGACGACGAGATAGGGCGTCAGCATTTCCATGAACTCCGCCCTTCCGATGAACAATTTCGTAGTCGTATGACTGCAATCAATCGATCCATCTCACAACTTGTCCCTCGAGGTTTTTGCAGCTAAGCAGCCATCTCATCGATGCATGGTCCGTTTGAAGAAAATATTTCTGGCCATATAGGTACTTGTGGAACTGCTTGGTGCCCTCTATTATAGCCAATAGCTCCTTCCTGGTCACGCAGTAGTTCCTCTCACTTTTTGAGAGAGCTCGACTGTAATACGAGAGGACAGGACAGGGAGGAGAGGACAATACTGCCGTTGCTCGCATCGGTGTCAACTACAAAAACTACAAATATGCAGCACGGGTGATTCACACAGCTTCTCTTTCAAGGTCTCAAAGGCTACCTGGCATTGTTCATTCCAGAATATGGACGATTTTCTCGGTTAGCTGATGGGGACACTTAGCTATTTTGACAAAGTCTTTGACGAATCTTCGATAGTAGGTTGCCAGACCCAGAAAACTTCGTAGTTGGCGCTTGTTGTTTGGTGTTGGCCAGCTTTTCACGGCTTTAATTTTCTCAGGGTCTGTTTTGACCCCTTCTGCTGATACGACGTGTCCCGGGTATCTGACTTCAGTTGCGAAAAGGGTACACTTGCCGCAACTAAGTTTCAAATTTGCCAGTTGCAATGGGGAGAATACCTCTTCTAAGTTCCGCACATGTTCTTCGAACGTTCTCCCGATAACAATGATGTCATCTAGGTACACCAATCAGGTTTTCCAG
>OZ017739.1:218317542-218382542 GCA_963969285.1 Odontomyia ornata
GTGAAAAACATAATTGAATATGTCAATGAGCCCATCCGAAAATCCCAATGGCGATCAATCTAGTATATTTAAAATGTTGTAAATACGTAATTTACTTAATTCTCGAGTATTTAAAATGAATATAAATATAGCAGCAATGACTTTATGCTTTATACAATCATACGAAGTATGAGGATTGCAAATTGTCATGTAATCATGTTGGCACTCATAGCGATAACATGCATGCGATAAGTATTAAATAGTGACTTCATCCAAACATCCAAGCATGCATCATTTTCCTTCTTCTTCTTCTTCTTAGCCCTACAACCCCTTTCGGGCCTTCGCTTCCTGTAAACAGCGCCTCGAACTGTCTCGGTCCGTTAACCGTGTCATCCAATTCCAAAATCCGAGCAGCGATGAACTATCTTCGTCGACCGGGTCAGACCAGCGTTTCCTCGGTTTCCCCACTGGCCGCCGGCCTTCAGTTCTCCCTACGAATACCTTCTTGGGTATCCGTTGTTCGTCCATACGATTCATGTGTCCAGCCCTTTGCAGCTTCCGCAGTCTTACAATCCTTTGGACCTCCGGTTCGTCGAAAATTTCATACAGCTCATGGTTGTATCGAATTCGCCCTTGGTCCCCATCTAGCTCCGCTCCGATTATTCGCCTCAGGATGCGTCGCTCAAAGGCGTTCAATATATTTGCGGATGCTGTTACGTTAAAAATGAGGCTGGCGCTACGCCGCATAAACGATTCCGGTTGGGGGCCTTGGGGTCCCGACTCGCCCGTGGAGGCGGGGTAGGTAGCGCCCCTCCCCAACCCTAAAATTACCCCCAGGAGCCAATTGGCAAGCTTGCGGCTCCCCGGAACGGTCCTTCTACTACCACTAACTCCCACAAGCAAGATCATTGCCTAAGAAAAATCACAAAAAAAGAATCCTGAGGGGACCTATCGCAGCTTGAAGTCTTGGACGGAAGGATCCTTGCACACTCTGGACCAAAATAAGCTTTTGGTCAATACTGCGCACTCCACGCGCAAAACACTGCTGTAAGACAGTCACGACACAAAATTTTATATGGAACAAATCAACTCTACCTCAAGTAATTCACGCAATATTATTATTTTTCCACAACTAATTCAATGAACAACTGACAATAAAAAAGGAATTTATGGAATCTTATCACTCACTCTGCGTTGGGGGCCCCGCCGACGAACGAAGTCCTCGCTTTCCACACAATCTTCCGTTTTAATTCCACACTTCAGTTGTCTTGTGCAGTTTATCTACTCCTCCTCTCCTAATGCGTTGATGAATCCCGGATGTATGCAAAATTAGCGTCCTCCTCTTGGGAATACGTTGTACGGTGCCTGTCGGATTGATGATCGGCCTAGGGTGGCTAGAAATCCATGCGAAAGAGAGATCGTTTCCATGGTCGCTGGCTCTTTAATTAACTTGGTCCAACGGCTCTTTTACTTGAGTTGAAGAACCCAAGTTCAAGGCCACAACATTCATCACGGCTGCTCAACCTTGCAGCGTTATCTCAGGCGCAAACCCAGTTTTTAACTTGGTGGCCGTCTTCCTTTTGCGTACTGCACTGTTTTATCAGTAACAACTTTACCGATTGTTATGATTGGAATGTCAGTCGTAATATTACTTGTTATTCCGTGCGCGCATGTTTACGTTCGTCGCGAGTGTAATTCGAGTGATTGTGTCCGCGCAGGGATGTGTTGGGCGATCAGTCGAAAATCACGTAAGTAGATCGCATCGCAAGCTTCATCATGGACGTTTGGTCCTAGAATATGCTCATCTTGTTTAACATTTTCCAGATAACATCATCGGCTTCCATTACTTCGTTTAATGGCAATTTATGGTTCTCGCGGCTCAATCCATCGTATTTCTATGCTGGAGTAATTCAGAACGGTGTACTCAAGATTGCGAATGGGATCTGGTGTACTAGGTAATGTCCGGAAACAATGAATTTTGCTTTGTCCACCTTTCTTTTCGCTTGCAATTCCTTGTTATTGTCATCATCGACATCCCATGAATCATATCCGCAACCATGACGATTTTCGTCAATTGATACATTTTGATCTGGTGCCTCCACATAGAAGTATTAATAGCCAAGAAAAATTCGTTCATCTTCAAATTCGACTAATTAGTGCAGCCGTTTCAAATAGTTGGACTTCTAAAATTTCTAATTCTTGGATATCGCATGCAACCCGATCGCCGTTTGGATCTCGTGCTACTTCAGCCACATCAAATGTATTATTTTGTTTGATGAACGGCTTGAGCGCTTCAATTTTATGGTAGCATAGTTTCGGATTGAAATGGAAAACCATTCGCCCCCGCTCGATTGTAACGTTTTGATTTTCACCCCATAAGTTTTGTAAATTTTGATTGTCGAGAACGTAGAGAGCATATATCGAATCTGCCAAATATTCACCCCGAATAACAAGCAATCGTCGGAAGAATGATAGAGAAACAATTGAATAAGTTCTTGTAATTTTCAAGTAGCCACCAATCTCTTCAATCGATGACAATACATTCTCCAAGTCCTCAATTAAATGATGTCCACCAAGAATATTGATCATTAGATTCTCTTTGATGACAGTACATCCCCGCAAACTTTCGGCATCAAGTATACTAAAAATTTGCTTTCCATCGCATTGCTTTGCACATTTGTTGTGACACGGTACACATGCATTACCTACTTTTTCATATCCCGACTTGCAATTCAACAAACATTGTCCTTCGAATGGTACGTAGGGAAAAGGATCTAAATTGCTACGTAGTGGCCTAACAATCGTCGATTCATATGCTTGTACGTATTGGCTGGGCACTCTTGTACACAAATGTTCTCACCATCTTTATCAAAAGCAACTGAATTTCGGCAAACAGGACATGTATTTCCATCATCTGAACAACTACAGAGGCAAGTTTCGTTGCAAAATTTCTTGATTTGGAACCCAGACGTCAAGAACGAACACTTTTTCCATGATTTTGTCGACTGAGATATAACTTACATGCTGATTTTGATGTGGTTACGACCATTCAGTCCGATAGAGTTCAATTAAAATATCATTTCTTCCAAGGACCATAACAGGAAAGATAACTGCTGACTTAGTTTTGTTTGACACTCATGTAGGTTGCATTTGCATACGTATCATTCTTTTTCCGTTTAATACTTAATCCCTAACATTACTTAATGCTAATGATTCACATTTTTTTTATCCTAACCTGACTTTAATCCTTCTCACCAGTACTTCCGTGCGTGGAGTTGTTCCTTGGTAATCTTCCGGATAAAATCTTGGAGTACAAGGAATCCTTCCCTTCTAAGAATGGTTTCGGGGCTTAATTTATGTTTCGTAACAATGCTTGGGTTAGGGTTAATGTTTCACACCCATAGCATAAAACAGGTCTTATCACAGATTTGTATACTTGGAGCTTTGTTTTCCTGTTTTCCGGCTGGTCTTCAAGATCGTCAATACTGAATAAAATACTTTATTTGCGAGCTGTATTCTTCGGCGTATTTCGTCTCTTTTATTGCCCGGTTTCGTTATTTTAGCACCTAAATACACAAATTCGCTAAGATTTCTGATACTGTATTCGCCAAGTGTGATATTTTGTGTATTTGGGGTATTTTTCCTCGACTGCGTCATGAGCTTTGTTTTATTTTCGTTGATTTGTAGCCCTACTAGTTTTGCTTCGCTGTCGAGTTTCAGGAAAAGTTCTTTGGCAGTTGTTAGTGACCGTGACAGAATGTTGATGTCGTCCGCATAGGCCACTACCTGGCTCGACTTGTATAGTAATGTACCTCGCGTATCGATAGGTAGCTTCCGTATGACGTACTCCAGACCCAAATTGAATAGCAATGGGGCCAGCCCATCTCCCTGTTTTAGTCCGATATTTGTCTGTTGGTCTGTTGTTGATCTACCTGCCCTAAAACCACTTTGATGCTCCCAAATAATACTGTTGGCGTATGATCCGATTTTATTTTCTAAGATTTTCGAAATTATTTAATACGCCGTACAAAGTAGTGATATGCCTCTATAATTTTCGTACTGTAGCTGGTCACCTTTTTTGTGGATAGGGAATATAATTGATTGGCTCCACTCTTTCGGCAAATGTTCTTGTTGCCAAATGTACTGGATGACTTTGTGAATAGCTTGATGAACACTACTGCCACCATATTTGATGAGCTCCACTGGAATCTCATCAATGCCTGCCGCTTTATTATTCTTTTGGGCTTTGATGATGGACCAAAATTCATCCAGAGTTGGTGAGGCCAATGGAAGCTCTCCGCAGACATTTATAGGCTCCGATATTCTGGAGCTGTGCGGAGGATTAAGGAGGTTCTTGAAATATGTTGCCCATCTTTCCTTAATCTTGATTTCATCAGCGATTATAATGCCGCTGTCATCACGACAGAGCGTGGTTTTGGGCTGATAACCACGTTCCAGGCTTTTCACTACTTTGTATGCTTGTCTTGTGTTATTGCTCGCTAAACTTGCATCTATGCTTCTCAATTGGTCGTCATAGTATTTTCTTTAACCGACTTCCAAAAGAAAGAAGGCTATCAATTCATCGCGTATATTTTTTTTTTGTTTTTTCTTTGTATGTTCACGCAAAACTTTTAAACGGAGATAGATAGAGAAGTCTTGTTTTTGGCAAATGATGCGTCTTTCTTTCAGCTAAGTCCCTTTTAAAGGATAAGAAATTCAAGTAACGGTAAAGGACTTTTACCGTTAAAACTAAAAAAATTCCGACTTCCACCCGGATTTTTCAGCATAACTGATCGACGCGCGTAAGGATTTTGATTGTAGGGATTTCAAATGAAGGACAACATATTGATCTAAAATGTTTCGGAACAGAGTTGAAATCCCTCTAAGGACTCTGTAGTATTAACAGTTAAATATGATACATTGATGTCGAGAAATTGAATTTAAATGACATTTCGTACGAAAAGTGCCAATTAGTTGGAACTCTGCAAGGATTTGTTAGAGATACCGAGTCCTTTGGTGAGGGATGATAAAAATGGTTAGTATCCTGAATTTTCTACATAAACGTACATAATTCTAAATGTGGAATAAATACAATTCAACAATATTTAAGGGACCACTCCAGGATGCTTTTCTCTTCCGCATTCATTCTTTGCTTACCAATGAGCTTGGTATAAAATCCTTCTTACATCTTACGTTACATATTATTATAAAATTCCCCGAAGAAATAATAAGCATTGAATGGTTGCAAACTATAGAGTTGACTCACTTTCCAGTTAATATGATATGTATGTTACAACATATGCCCAGAAATCTAAAATTAGTGATTTCCATACTTAAAACCGGCGAGAACCGCAACCTAAAAAGAGATACGTTTCCTGCTATAATTGATCGTAACTGTACAGATAAAGATGAAAATGCACAGCCGAGTTTTCACTGAACTATATGGTATGATTTTTTTGTAACTTTCATGAAAATTAGGTGCCATAATTAACTGAAAACGAAGGCGATGGGTATCGAATAAACGTGAACGAAAGATGCGGTTAAGAAGGATATTTTTAAGTAAATTTCATGAGATTGATTGTGGAGTGAACTTTATGTTTACATATACAAATACATATGTCTATACATATAAATATATATACAGAGGTGGCCAAAAGTGATCGGACAATACAAGAAACAAGCAATAAAATACTTTTACGAGCATAAGCTTTGAAATGAAATAAAAATTTTTCCCTTATATAAAAGTTACTTGTATTCTCAATTAATTGCACAAAAAAATAAAACAGAAATAAAAAGATTTTCACAAGAAAATTAACAACTAATTCAAATTCACATTGCATCAAGTGGACAAAAGTAATCGGACGTTCAATCGTAATACTTTTCTTTCTGATGATTCCATTAGAACATAGGCTTTTAATATCTAGTTGCGTATCCTTTTTGTTTTATAACTTCTGTTAACCTATTGGGCATAGACTGTACCAACTTACCGGTAACGTCCGGAGTAATGTTGTCCCATTCTTCTAATAACACTGTCTTCAGTTGACTTTTATTAGTAATGTGATGGTTCCTTATTTTTTTATCCAGATGATCGCAAAGATGTTCGATGGGATTTAGGTCTGGGGATTGCGGTGGTGTTTTTAATTGACCAGGAGTGTTGAAAAGGAGCCACATACGAACATCATGAGCTGTATGCTTTGGGTCATTATCTTGCTGGAACAAATAATGACCATCAAGACCCAATTTTTGTACACTTTTTTTTCAAATTTTCTTTCAAAATCGACAAGTAACCTAGTTTGTCCATAGGTTCGTCAATGAAAACAAGTTCTCCTACACCGTTGGCAGCCATGCAACTCCAGACCATTACACAACCACCTCCGTGTTTTACTGTATGTTGAATGTTTTTGGGATGAAGCTCACTATTTTGAGTTCTCCACACCAACAACCTGCCGTCGGAGTGGTAGATATTAAACTTACTCTCATCAGAGAATATTATACGAGTCCAAAATTCGAGCGGCTTGCTTTTAAATTCTTTTGCAAAGCATAATCTTTTCTTCTTATTAACTTTGCTAATTAGTGGTTTCTTTCGAGGTACTCTCGCTTGATAACCAGCACGGCTGAGAGCTCTACGAATAGTCCGGGCACTAACATTGGTACCATTTACATCTGCTAATTGATCCCTAATACTTCTGGACGTTGTAGTCGGATTCTTTTTAACAATTCTTAAGATTTTTCGTGCGTCTGTCTCTGTTAGTTTACATGGTCGACCACTCCTAATTTCGTTTTTTTTTCTGAACAGTTTCACGATATCGAAAACTGTCGAACGACTTCTTCCAATTATTTTTGATATTTCAGAAAAGGATTTATTCTCTTTATACAACTTTATTATAACTTTTCTTTCATGTATACAGGTTTCTTTTCGATTCTTAGCCATGTTTAACTTTCTTCACTTAAAACTGACAAGTAAATGACTGATATCAGAAAAACACATATCAACATATAATTAGGGGAATTCCCTTTTAAACTCGGAAATGAAAAGAAAAGAATTGCTCCAAACTTCAATGACTAATTTCACACTTTTCAAAATGTCCGATTACTTTTGTCCACTTGATGCAATGTGAATTTGAATTAGTTGTTAATTTTCTTGTGAAAATCTTTTTATTTCTGTTTTATTTTTTTGTGCAATTAATTGAGAATACAAGTAACTTTTATATAAGGGAAAAATTTTTATTTCATTTCAAAGCTTATGCTCGTAAAAGTATTTTATTGCTTGTTTCTTGTATTGTCCGATCACTTTTGGCCACCTCTGTATAGATATATATATATATATATATATATATATATATATATATATATATATATATATATATATATATATATATATATATATATATATATATATATATATATATATATATGTACTATATATCTATAGATAGATATTTATATATATATATATATATATATATATATATATATATATATATATATATATATAGATATATATATATATAGTATATAGTATATATATATATATATATATATATATATATATATATATATATATATATGTATAGATATATATATATATATAAATATATATATATATATATATATATATATATATATATATATATATATATATACATATATATTTATATACATATATATAAATATACATATATACATACATACATACATACATACATACATATATATATATATATATATATATATATATATATATATATATATATATATATATATGTATGTATATTATATATATATATGTATATATATATATATATATATATATATATATATATATATATATATATATATATACATGTGCGTATAGATGTATACATTTATATATATATATATATATATATATATATACATATATATATATATATATATATATATATATATATATATATATATATATATATATATATATATATATATATATATGTATATATCTGCATGTGCATATAGATGTATATATATGTATATATATATATATATATATATAGATATATATATATATATATATATATATATATATATATATATATATATATATATATATATATATATATATATATATATATATATATACATGTGCATATAGATGTATATATATATATATGTTTATATATATATATATATATATATATATATATATATATATATATATATATATATATATATATATATATATATAGAAATATATATATATATATATATATATATATATATATATCTATATATATATATATATATATATATATATGTATATATATATATATGTATATGTATATATATATGTATGTATTGTATATATATATATATATATATATATATATATATATATATATATATATATATATATATATATATATATATATGGCTATGTGTGTATGTATGTGGTTGGTTGTATGTGTGAGTCTACATAGCATATAACAAAATTTGTGCCATGGGGGTCGCAGCTCTGCTTCGATTTACGCCAAATTTTCAGCAATATTTCTGTTCTGGCCATAGTATATGTAGCTCCAGTTCGCACCAAAACTAGTACAAAGATTTATTCAATTGTGTGATAAAGCTCACAATGAAAAATCCAAACTCGAACAATTTGAAACGAAATGGCGGCCGCTCAAAGGTCGAAAAAAGTTGAACGATAAAAAAGCACTTCAGTGTCAGGTCAGAATATAAAAATGGCGGCTAGGCAAAGTTCAAAATTCGAAAATTTCCCAAAGCTACAATTCATATTGGATTACTATGAAATCTAAAATCAAGGTAGACGTTGATGAGATCATGTATTAAATGTACCAGAATTAAATTCGATTCCAATGAACGCTGCAGATTTTCGCCGTAGTGGTTTTTGCATTGCAGTAAAAGATTATATTTTAATATACGAGTACATGATACAATGTATTCAAGAAACTGAGTTTTGAATGGTTTGAAATGAAAAACTTTGCAACTGAAAAGGGTGAAATAAAAAACTTTTCGAAAAAAAAGAAAACCGACTCCGAAATGCCCTGAAAAGGATGAAATAAATTTTATGGAAGCGGTGCCAAATGAATTTCCCCATTTCAACATAAATACTTCCAACATGTGCACCATCACAAAAAAATCGGGGAAAAAATGATATGGTACCACTTCCATAAAATTTATTTCATCCTTTTTATGGCATTTCGGAGTCGGTTTTCTTGTTTTACTAAAGGTTTTTTTCTTAATCCTAATTATCTTATTCGCTACTCTCATAGTGTTCTCTCTTCGTCTTGATTATCCTACCTACGTATTCCTTGTACGCCTGATTCCTTTTATCTAACGCATTCTGGCACTCATTATCGAACCAATCATTCCTCTTGCGCCGGACTTGATGTCCGATCGCCTGTTCTGCCACGGTTCTGACAGCCGCTTCCACTTCCATCCAGAGCTCGTTGCTCGTCTTTAACGATGCGTCTGATAAGATGGGAGCCAGCTGGTTGTCGAGGGTCTCCGTGAAATTTTCGGCCATAGACGCCGTTTGGAGCCTTTCGATGTCAAATTTTTGTAGCGGGCTGGTCTTCACTGAATATGCCTTTGACATACGACATCGATACTTTAATTTGATCAAGTAATGATCTGAGTTACAATTGGCTCATCGGTATGTACGGACGTCAAGCATGCTCGAGGCCCAACGTTGTTGGATCAGAACATGATCGATCTGGTTTTGTGTGTTGCCATCCGGTGATACCCAGGTCATCTTATGAATGCGTCGATGTGGGAAGCAAGTCGAATGTATGATTAGATATCTGCTACATGAAAAGTCAATCAGGCGCTAGCCGTTGTCATTTGTTTCATCGTGGAGGCTATATCCTCCAGTCGTTCCCCGATGAGATAGCTCATTGCCAACTTTAGCGTTAAAATCACACAGAATAATTTTTGTGTCGTTTGTGGGCAATGAGTCGAGCAGTCTTCCCAGGTGATTGTAAAACGATTCCTTCATTTCTTCGTCCTTTTCTTCGGTCGGGGCGTGAACATTAATCAGCCAGATTTTGAAGAATTTCGCTTTTATACGGATCGCACACAACCGTTGATTGACTGCCTTAAAATCAATAATGTGCGATTTGAACTCCCTATCCACAATGAAGGCCACTCCAAATTTTCGTTTTCCATTTGGTTTCCCACTTTTAAATAACGTGTGCGATCTCATGTCTTGAATGTCGTTTCCAGTCCAATTCGTTTCCTGGACTGCCAGTATTTTTAATTGATATTAACTGGCCTGTTATAAAAGGTCCTTAACAGCGCCAGGGTAATTGAGTGATCTGACATTCCAGGATCCAATGCCATAGTCCTTTTTTCGTTTGCGAGGTCGATGTCGTGAGTCCAATCCATTCCGAGGCCCATCTGCAGGTTTCGAAACAATTAAAGATTCTCCACGGACGGGGAGTTAGCCCGTCGCCCAACCTCCATTCCGGCAGCATGGTTATTATGTCGATTCCGTTATCAGGCGCGGAAGATTCGCCTTCACCCTCTTACGTCCTCACAAAGGAGGTGTAAGCAGGATTTAGTAGCAGAGCTGTAGATGAATTTACAGTTATGAGCATTTCTCGACATTTAATGTTACATTATTGGGGAACCAGTAAACCCAATGTGTACCCCGAGAGCAATTACTACCATTTAATTGGGGGGTTTGGGATGAGGAATCATGGAAGCTATGGGTTGGGGAAACAAGGGGTGCCCTCCTCCTTTCTCAAACAGGCTAGGGACCGTTTATGGCGGAGTTATCATTTTCCTTAGGAGATGATAAATTAGAGATCCTCATACTCATACACCAACAAGTTCCTATGGAAGATATGGCTAAAGAAATTCGGATATCACAAAGGGAAGAAGGTTATCAATTCATCACGATTATTTATCTTTCATCACGTTTATTTAACTTTCAAACGAAGATAGACAGAAAATGTTTTCAGCAAGTGATACGTCTTTCTTTCTGCTGGGTCCCATTTAAAAAATAGGAAATACAAGTAACAGTAGAGGGTTTTTACCGTTAAAAGTAAAAAATTTGCGACTTTCACCCCGATTCATCAGCATAACTGATCGATGCGTGTAAGGATTTTGATTGAAGAGGTTTCGAATGAAGCACAACATATTGATCTATCGGTACAGAATTTCAATCCTTTTAAGGACTCTGTAGATATTAATAGTTTGTAGTGAATTTAGAAGTTTCAAATGTCCGTAAAGGACTGCAGTGATGTTCTGATGCCTCGGCAGAAGAAGATGAAAATATCTGCCGAGAATGCCCTCGTCTGGGGACGCGTGAATGCGCTGGCAGGCTAGCATTGCGGTGTCGTGGGGCGGGTTCATTTCCCCAGCACGAGGACCCACTACAAAAAATTTCGCACTCACGAATTTTTGTGGTCAGTCTATCACGAGGCGACCGAAGTCGCAAAAAGTGTAGATAACTACACCGAGAGAGAAAGTACTTGTTCCGAGAACAAGTGGAACCTGAAAAAAAAGGGCGGACTTGGGGTAACCTCGTCGCTACCCGACAAAGCTCATGGCCCACAAATGAAAGAAGGGCTATCGGGTGGTGATGGAGCCCCTTCGCACCCACGCAACTGGAATTAAATCCATATTTTGCTGTAGTGGCCAGGTATTCTTCTTCTGAGTGGAAAACTCATACAACTTGACATGTATAAACTTTCCCATCAGAAGGGGAGTACCCCGGTGACCAATTTATGCCATAGAATTATACAATTCGATTGCATAACGCTATGCCATAAAGAGGCACTCTGCTTGGGCCACTCAACCCGCGAAGTCACCTGAAACAAAGAAAAAAAGGATTAAATTGTACCCGGCGGCTGGCTCATGTTTTTAGGGGGCAGCCTGCCACCGTGCCGGGTCCTATACCTGGTCAGAGTTATCGGAAAGGAAAGACCGATTTCCTTTGAAAGTTACAAATTCATTTTTTATTTCTTCTTCACGCAACAATTTAAAGATATAAACTCGATACTAAAAATTCTCACGTACAAGCTATTTCATTACAAACTCGATCTTAATGATTTACAAACTACTAGTAAATCTAATATTCCTCTGTTCAAAGTTAACCATAGATATAAAGACTAAAAGAAAAACGAGGGAACAGAAGGGTGGTTCTAATAATGTAGATGTAGGAGATTCATTCCCTTTATTCATAAGGAATGACCCATTCTGCCCTTATGAAATTTTTGTTTCCAAAGCCCATTTTTGTTTATAGATGTAAATTCAAGGGTATATCGAATTTGAAATATGTATAAAAACGTTGTATGCATATAAAAAAGATCAATGTATATATAAAAAAAAATATTGATATCACTCAAAAGGGTACTTACCCAGCCTTTCCGACGACGAGCGCTCGTTGACGAGGTGGAGTGCGTAAGTCCTGGCTTTCAAACTGAACATTTACGGGTATATTAATTAAGTACTGGGCTTAGGACACTCACAAAAAATTATGTTAATGCTCTACGTTACAATTATTGGCAGAGCAATTTAAATCAGAATCGCCAGATACGGTCACTAAACAATTATCAGCATATGTTGCTAACGAAACAGCCTTGACATCAAAATATTCCGTGAAGTCAATTTTCGCAAGTAACGGTCCACACAACACAATAAAATATGCCAAGTCAGCGAGAATTTTTCCCATAGAATCGATGTTCCAATTGCCAGAATAACATTAATCACAGCTACAAAATGACACAATGACTCGCCTTGTAATTCAAAATAAGCTTTTTCGCGTGATCGTGTCATTCAGTGAGATATTCTACATACGTCCATCTGGAGGCGAGTTGCGAGTTATGTCAACTAAGAAGCAACCAAAGTAACGGTAAACCGCACAGATTCCACAAATAACACGTCCCAAACACATGAAAAAAGAAACAATCGCAAACGAGTTTTCTTCTTCCTTTCTTATCGCCGCTATGAAGTACACTTGTAGCAATAATTGCACTTGAACCCAATCAAATAATCATTTTCCCAGAACCACAACATTACATATCAGCACTCTAGACGGTCTTTGCACGCATTCGATTCTTAATTTGCATACAGGAAGTAAATTCGTTAGAGTCGATTAATTTTGTTTATTTTTAACACAAAACAGGGCAAACAAGAAATTACGGTATATTACTCGGGTCAAAGTGGCGCGCACAGAACAATTGCACACTGTTCTTTTAATGCGCGTGAATCACTAAATGACTTATCATATATATCGTAAGAATATGCATTGGGATCAGTTTGTAAAATCCAATGTTCTTTCAGAGTTCCTGTTCCTTTAAACACGATGTACTTCCAATGTATCCATCAACCCCTCAGTTCGAGTCTCAGAATTCCCGCAATTTTTCATTCGCAACCACGTGTTCATTAGGCAGCAGGGCACCGTAAAGACGGAATAACGGCGAAATGGCAACAGATCTAGCAAATTACGGCAAAAACGCGCAATAAGGGGCATCATCCACGCCAAAGTTAGGAAAATCAAGTACACACTTTTTGCTTGCAACACAAACAATGCGACTCAAATCGAAAAACTGGTAACGCGTCGCATTCTGATGGAATTCAAACGGTCGCGTACGAGATGCAGGAATTCTTCGCGTTTCACATTCCATTTAACTTTGCATGATGGCTCCCGCTCGTTCCATCTGCCTTGTTTTTCTCGAACCGAAGACGTCGCTGCTTGACGATCTGAAGTAGACTGCCCTGTGCAAGTTCTTAAGGTCCAAAGCAAACGTGAAAGCCAAAAAGAATTCGTGAGCTGATAGCACGAACAGTGACGCGTAACCGGTTTCGAGTACCTTTTGAGTGCATTTTTGTTTTGTTTTCTTCGAGATAGCGTGCGGTAATCGTTCGTCTGTCGTTTGACTCAGCGTGGTTAATTGCCAGTGCAATAAGATAAACGTTCATTTCGCCGGCAGATATTGCATAAAAGCAAAAACGTGGAATACATTGCCCCAAGCCCAGTGAAATTGGGAATCTTTAAGAGCTGCGGAGTGTATCGAGTAGCTGTACATCGCGCTTCGCAGAATGATGCTGCTGCTGTTTTTTCGTTTCCTGAAAGTGCTATAAAACCATAACTATACCATTAAGAGCGCTAAACTGGAGTGTTGGGAATGCGGTTACAAAATTAACGATCACATTCCATCCAATGATGCTCATCTCATCAAGATAATTTAATAGTTTTGGCGTGCACTTTCAGCATTATTCTATTAACATTTTTAATATCCACTCTGGGTCGCACCTTCTTCTTGCCGTCGCGTGATTGTTAACTGATAATTTGTCATTTTAGTGCGATTTTTATCGGTTAATACGTTGAATTTGATGCTAATACTCGTAAGCTAATGTTTGTTGAAGTCAAAGAGCGGCTAGTCAAGTTTGTGGTATCAATAAAAAAGATTGTGTGAAATTTCGAAATGGATGGTAATCAGAAAAGCGTAAACGTAAATAATGCTGAATTGAATGATGATTCAAAGAATGGATTTTGAGAGCCGCGCAGAGGAAGTTGCAGCAAGGCGGATCGCAATGTTGAAGAGGCCAGACCACTCAGAAGAAGCTTTGAATCACGGCAAAATCAGTCAGCTGGAAATATGCCGGGAGCGAATGAAAATACTCAACAAGAAACAGAGACAAAAGGGGCCTATGCAGCATTAATGTCGCGTTTGGAAATGCCTGAAAAGGCTCGATTGCCGTTTTAAGTTGCCACTATCTTATGTTTCATATTTCTTATAATAATCATCTGCCTAGTTGCATTGTGGCCTAGAATACCATATTATATGACAGCTAGTGATTGCATCGATAAAGAATGTTTGGATGCAATCCAACAGATGCTGATGTGGGCTAATTTGGGTGTCGATCCCTGTCAAGATCCTTACAAATGGGCATGTCGCAAGTTCGATGAGGAATACTCGAAACATATTTTTTTTTTATGCCTATAATCAAGGAGAATGGAATTTTAAGGCATATCACGAGTATAAAGAAATTCTTCAGTTGGACCAATTTATTTATCAACTTCCATCGTCAGCCATGTCATATTCGGCTCCATCATTTCTAAAGGGACTCTACAAGTCTTGTCGGGACTATAAAAAAAACTTTGATGCATTTGCAAACAATATTCCGTTCTTTAAAATTTCGGTGGAAAACAGAGTATCCCATCCTTATGGCAAGACTATCACAATAGATGAAGGAGAAGTGGGACTGCCTCATAACACAATCACAGCTGCTGTATGTATTGAAATTTAAGGATATTTTAATTAAAGTCCACATTAATTTGCTGTGAATCACGTAAAAATTAATCGGTACCTGCTCGATTACTACAAGTTCAATATGATACATTGATGTCGAGAAATTGAATTTAAAAGATCTTTTGTACAGGAAATGCCAATCAGTTGCCATTCTTCAAGGGTTTGACGGAGATACCAAATCCTTTGGTGATGGATGCTAAAACTGATCGATATCCTTGATTTTCTGCATAAACGGTACATTTTGGTCAATAGTTTCTACCGCAAATAACCAATAAATTAGTTCTAAATGCAGCATAAATACAATTCAACAATATTAATTCAGGATACTTTTCTCTTTCGCATTCATTCTTTGCTTACTGATGTACTTAGTAAAGGATCCTTCTTGCATCCTTAGACGCAAACGTTACTCATAGGGTTTATAAAATTCCCCGATGAAATAATAAGGGTTGAGTAATTGCAAATTATAGAGTTAACCGCCATTTGAAATTTGATTCGTTACTTTCCAGTTAATATCATAGATTATATGCCCAGAAATTTAAAATAAGTGACTTCCATACTGAAGACTGGTGAGAATTGCAACATTGAAAGGCGATACTTTTCCTTCTATAACTTATCACTTTAAAGATGAACATGAGAATGCATAGTCAAGTTTTCATTGAACTATAGGGTAGAATTTTCGTGAAACTTTCATGAAAATTATGTACCATACTTAACTAAAAACTAAGGCAATGGGTATCGAATAAACTTGAACGAGTGATACGGTTATGTAGGATCTTTTTAAGTAAATTTCTTGAGATCGACTGCGGAGTTCACTTTATGTTTATATATATATATACATATATATATATATATATGTATATATATATATATATATATATATATATATATATGTATGTATAAAGGTATATATATATATATATATATATATATATATATATATATATATATATATATATATATATATATATATGTATATATATATATATATACATATATATATATATATATATATATATATATATATATATATATATAATACGAGTATATATATATATATATATATATATATATATATATATATATATATATGTATATATATATATATATATATATATATATATACATATATATATATATATATATATATATATATATATATATATATATATATATATATATATATACAGGGTGGTCAAAAAGTCGTGGATCAAACGCAACTAGGGGTTAGACGGGGTCATCAGCTGCAAAAAATTGTCCTACGCGAGGTCTTTAAAGTCAAACCCTGCAGAGTTATAACTTATTTTGTGTTTTTATGAGAAAATTAACTATTTTTACTAATTCTTATAAAAATTTGAAAAAATCTACAACCTGTATCGTTTTTATGATTTTCACTAGATTGGTACTGATGAGTCCTTGCATTAGACATGCTATTTATGGTTATTTATTGGGTGTGTTGAAGATAATATTGAGTTTTACGATTTTTTTTTCTCAAATCATAACTTCTTATTAACTTCGGACCCCCCTGTGAAAAAAAAAAATACTCTACCGAAAAGTGACCCTGTATTACAAGTTTTGGCGCATTAAATAGGGATTCTGAAAAGGTACAACACATGGCCATGAGTGACTCTAATATCTTTCTAGGAAGAAAAAACAAAACAAAGATTGTGAAATAATTGTTTTAATAAAATAAAACATTTTACAATAAATGCACTTCATCTTCATTTTCAAGTCGCACCACTGGTCTGCCTGCTCTTGGAGCATGCTGACCGGGTGAGACTCCCTCCATGTAGGAATTATGTACGCGCATAAAGACCCTGTAGTCCGGAAAACGATCACGGTTAGGGTAGCGTTGACGATATTCCCTGGCAGCAGCCCGGGCATTGCCGTCGCAAAAGCCATACAGGTAATGCATTTCTGCATACTCCCGTTGGGTGTATTCTCTCCTCGCAGCAGCCATCTGTCCACTTATTTAGCCAATCCGTCCGATTCCGAATCTAGTCCGATTCACACAGCACTGGTCACAGGTAGGCAATCTATCACAAGTCCGAAAAACAAAGCGTATGTCAAACGGTCAAGGGAAAGAAACTGATCACAAGTCGTCGTGAAACCGAGAAAAAGAACACGTGCATAGTCACAGGCAGGAAACGAGTCACTAAAGAAAGTCTAAACATTCAAAAGAAAGATACTCACGCGCATCCCCCGGCCACCACCCCACCCGGCCCGGCCTTTCGTTTCCTAGAAAAAATATCGCTACCTGAAGTGATGGCCGAACTGGCCTTTTATTGAGAAAGGATGAAACGGTTAGTGTAAAAGGGAGGCAGAAAGTCTTTGTCATTAATTGTATTAGTTCTAGTTTATTTTTAAATCGGTTAGGCCGAGTTTTATGGTTGGGTTAATTTTGGTCTTCCTACGAATGATCGTCCTCGAAAGATATCAAAGCTACGCATAGCCATGTGTTATACCTTTTCAGAATCCCTATTAAATGCGCCAAAACTTATAATGCAGGGTCACTTTTCGGTAGAGTATTTTTTTTTTCACAGGGGGGTCCGAAGTAAATAAGAAGTTATGATTTGAGAAAAAAAAATCGTAAAACTCAATATTATCTTCAACACACCCAATAAACAACCATAAATAGCATGTCTAACGCAAGGACTCATCAGTACCAATCTAGTGAAAATCATAAAAACAATACAGGGTGTAGATTTTTTCGAATTTTTATAAGAATTAGTAAAAATAGTTAATTTTCTCATAAAAACACAAAATAAATTATAACTCTGCAGGGTTTGACTTTAAAGACCTCGCGTAGAACAATTTTTTGCAGCCGATGACCCCATCTAACCCCTAGTTGCGTTTGATCCATGACTTTTTGACCACCCTGTATATATATATATATATATATATATATATATATATATATATATATACTCGTATATATATATATATATATATATATATATATATATATATATATATATATATATATATATATATATATATATATATATATATATATATATATGTGTGTGTGTGTGGGTGTGTGTATGTGTGTGTGTGTATATATGCGTGTGTGTGTGTGTGTGTGTGTGTGTGTGTGTGTGTGTGTGTGTGTGTGTGTGTGTGTGTGTGTGTGTGTGTGTGTGTGTGAGTATACACAAGATATAACGACCCTTGTGCCTGGATCTTCGATTTGCACAAAATTCTCAGAAACATTGCGACTAGTTTTGTTAATCATTCAAATCGGTTAAGCAAAAACAAAGTAGAGGATATTTTGGATGAAAACCCGTGATATCTGTTTTGACCAAAGTATAGCTCCCGTTTGTACCAAAACTGCTACAATGATTTATTCAAATGTGTGATAAAGCTCACAATAAAAAATCCAAAGTCGAACAATTTGAAAAGAAATAGCGGCCGCTCATAGATCGGAAAAAGTTGAACAATAAAATAGCACTTCAGGGTCAGGTCAGAATATCAAAATGGTAGTTAGGCAAAGTTCGAAAATCAAAAATTTCTCAAAGCTACAATTCATATTGGATTTTTATCAAACGTAAAATCAAGGTCGACGTTGATGAGACCATGTATCAAAAGTATCAGAATTAAATTTAATTCTTATGAGCGCTACAGATTTGAGCCATTGTAGCTTTTGCGTTGCAGTAAAAAATTATATTTTAATAGTAATGAAGTCGTATTGAAAGGCTTGAAATGAAAAGAATTTCCACTAAAAAGGGTGAAATAAAAAACTTTTAGAAAAGAAAAAAATAGAAAACTGACTTGGAATGCCCTAAAAAGGATGAAATAAATTTTATGGAAGCGGTGCCAA
Source organism: Odontomyia ornata (assembly GCA_963969285.1). Taxonomy (NCBI): domain Eukaryota; kingdom Metazoa; phylum Arthropoda; class Insecta; order Diptera; family Stratiomyidae; genus Odontomyia; species Odontomyia ornata. The sequence goes on from OZ017739.1 coordinate 218,336,596, forward strand.
ATCAATTTCCCCATTTCAATATAAATACTTCCAACATCTGCACCATCGCAAAAGAATTGGGGAAAAAATGATATGGCACCGCTTCCGTAAAATTTATTTCATCCTTTTCAGGGCATTACGCAGTCGGTTTTTTTTCTAAAAGTTTTTTATTTCTATATTAGCTTCTTCGTTTCAGTACGTACCAAAAATTTATCAATGAAAATGCGTAAATATTCTCACTATTAGGATCACTCCAATGATTGCTACATCCATCGCACATACATCTTTCCTAGACAACATCCGTAAATAATCTCAAATTTAAAATAGATACCCAAAACATGCATATCAATATAGTGATCTAAAAAATTAAAGCATCTTTACCATGCGCCTATCAAAAGGGGAGAATCATATACAAATAATACGATGTACGAACAAAATTTTCACCATCTTATGCGCTACAAGATCACTAATTTAAAAAAATAACTCGTCTTGAAGAAATTATTAGAGTTTTCGAGCACAACCAATGAGCATCCCATGGTAAAGAAAAAATGAATGAATGAGTGAATATACAGTTGCGTCTTACGGTTCGTGGCCGATAAGTTTAACGTCCCGGGAAGGTGAAAACGCACTGTCTTTTAAAGTGAGCTAAAAGAGTTTATTTACTAAGAATGCACAAGAATTAATTTCACTATCTTACAAATCGCATTTGAATTTACTTTTCACTTGTTTATCAATTTATGTTTCAACTGTCTTCAAATGTATCACAACAATTTTGTACTTCACTATCAATCAATATCGCCTTTAATGCGCGCTCCACGCTTTTTGCAGTTTTTACTATCGTAGTTTTACTATCGCAGTTTTACTATCATAGTTTTACTATCGAAGTTTTACTATTACTATCTCCCCCATTCATCCAGTTGGGCTTTATATAGGGTCTCTAGTCATTCAATCCATTTTTCGTATTTTGGCAAATGCTCTGACGAGAACTACATGGGACTACTAGCTGTTCGGCTACAGTAGTTATTTCCTGGTTGAGGATGGGTTAGACTTCAGGCCACTTGCTGAAATAATCGGCGACAACCAGTGTGTATCGATTTCCCCAACTGGATTCAGGAAAGCTGCTATCTGTTGTTTCAATTTCGGCTTGAGTACGCCACCCTCCACCTGAAGGGAGTTCCATTGTGCCCAATAACTTTTCAGGGTGGCGCCATGCATCGAAACGTCCTTCCACTCAGTTTGCATCCCATAGGAGCTGCCATCTGTCACTTCCCATTTCCCCTTGAGTACGCCACCCTCCACCTAAAGGGTGCCCAATAACTTTTCAGGGTGGCGCCATGCATTGAAACGTCCTTCCACTCAGGTCGGCCAGTTGTCTGCTTCCATACGAGCAATGGTCCAATGGTGGCATTTCAAATCTCCTCCAATGACCACCCTTCAGTGAATTCGGAGGTTCTTACTCGCAGATCAACGGTCGGCTCATTTTCCTCAATTCGTCGGCAATCCTTGTAGTCAGCTGCACATAGACAATGAGATAGGGCGTCAACATTTCCATGAACTCCGCCCTCCCGATGAACAATTTTATAGTCGTATGACTGCAATCTATCGATCTCCCTTGCAACTTGTTCCTCGGGGTTTTTTTTAAGTTAAGCAGCCATCTCATTGATGCATGGTCTGTTCGAAGAACAAATTTCTGGTCGTATAGGTACTTGTGGAACTGCTTGGTGCCTTTTATAATAGCCAATAGCTCCTTCCTGGTCACGCAGTAATTCCTCTCAATTTTTTAGAGAGCTTGACTGTAGTACGAGAGGACTCTTTCTTCGCCACCAATCTGCTGGGAGGGTACAGCTCCAATCCCACCGTTGCTCGCATCGGTGTCAACTATGGAGACCTTGAAGGAGAAGCTGTGTAAAAGTTCTCAAAGGCTACCTGGCATTGTTCATTCCAGACATACGGATGATTTTTCTTGGTCAGCTGATGGAGACACTTGACTATTTGGACAAAGTCTTTGACGAATCTTCAATAGGTCACCAAACCCAGCCAGTTTTTCATGGCTTCAATTTTCTTAGGGTCTGTTTTGACAACGTGTCCCAGGTATTTTACTTCAGCGGCAAAAAGGTACACATTTCGGGACTAAGTTGCAGATTCGCCAGTTGCAATCGGGAGAACACCTCTTCGAAGTTCCGCACATGCTCTTTGAACATTCTCCCGATAACAATGATGTCATCTAGCTACACCCTGCAGGTCATCTAGGTTAGGCTTCATAGCACATATTCCATCGGGCGTTCGAAGGTGTCTGAAGATTGCAAAGCCCAAATGAAATCACCAAAAATTGCCACAATCCAGGCCCAACTGAAAATGCGTCCTTTTTCTTTACTAGAACTACTGCCGGAAGGCTCGATTACACCTTGTTTTTCCACGTCAGAGATCAGTGCGCTCACTTCTCCTTGTTTGGCTATAGGAAGAGTCTCGGTACTAGTCAAGTCGGCTTGACTCCCTGTGTATCTATGACGTGAGCTACCATACTCGTTCGGCCTTGGTCATCCGGGCTTGTTGAAAAGATGTCACTGTACTTGGTGACCAGATCAGAGTCTTGTTTGAATAGCTGTACTAGCAGTTTGATCTGCTTCAATATTGCAGACTTGAATTCCCGGGCTTTGTCTGCGTCTTGCCTCCTTTTCCAATGATGGTCGTGAGTAGCTTCCAAGGAGGTGACGGTGGAAAGGATCTGGCAGCTTCTGATGACTTCTCCCGCTTTGACGCATGTGGTTGAGTCTACGGTGATAAGGACTCTAACCAGCCCCTATTCGTCCCTTATAGATCTTACAAGGCTTCGTACTACAATCAAACAGCGCAATGCGTACGTCTTCGTTGGCTCTATCAGATAAGATCAGTGGTCTCCAGAATCACCATCAAGCTTGGCCCATACAATGCTTTCAGAAGAATTCGGTACATCAGTGTCACCACATACTACTACATTCATCTTGGGAATTTTGACGCTGGGATCCTCCATCAATACTTCAACATTCCACCATTTCAATACCCGTTTGCCCAAATCCAACGTAATTTCAAGTGGTCACAGAAAATCCATTTCAAGAATGCAATCATCCATAATGTTCGCGACCAGAAAATTATGTCGGAACGCAAGGTCTCCCAACTGTATCTGAAGGTTGACCTCTCCATGGACAGTTTCTCCTGTAGCTGGCCATAGCGAGAAATTTCTGCCCTTGGGAAGTAGTTGTGGCCTAACTAGGTCTGGTCAGATAATCGATCGGGTTGCACCAGTGTCGATTGTTATGGTGCAATGTTCTCCGTCAACTGGACCCGGAAGGGATAAGTCCGCTTCTCCGCGATGTAGTCTTGACACGGTGATGGTGGTGCTGGGGACGTTGATTCTACTAGCCAACCTCTGCCACACGAATTCGGCCCCCTCAGCTTAAAGGGCTTCCATTCTGGGCTCCTGACTCGGTGTTGGTTTCCTCCTAGCTGCACACCCTGGACAATAGCTCGGTTTTCTTCGCTTCTTGAAGTCGCTTTGTAGGTGCCCCCTTACTCCACAATTCAAGCATCTAGGTGCACCATTCACCTTTGGCTCTCGCTCAATTTCCACCCGCCCAAACCTGCACTCGTTTGTCACTACCTTGCGAGCCCGGGCAGTGGCACGAGTCACATTTTTCGCTGCCTCAAAGTTGAGACTATAAGCCAATGCATCCTTAACCGTTTGCTTTTGAGCTAAACACACAGCTTGTTGCAATTCCTTGTCCTTTATATGCGATGGTGAATGCTTCTGTTGCTGCGTCATCTCGATGTTCTGGGTCGTAGGCTGGGTAAGCCAAAAGGCCAGTCGCTCAATGTCTTCGGCTAATTGCTGTAGAGTTTCGTCAGACTTCTGCATCCAATGCCATAGCTGTGACCGATAAATTTGCCTCGAATGATTGTCTTCATAACGCATGTGGAGCGTATTCATTATAGCAGCCAAATTTGAATGCAAATCAACGGGGATCGTCTGCAAAAGCCCGGCAGCTGGGCCAGTTAGTGCTCGTTCCTGCTCATTCCAGTGATTTGTCCTAGCGGCGGTTTCAAACTGGATTTTTTAGATACTCCAGACCGTTTGCCCGTCGAATATTGGTGCTTTCACATTTCTGGATGTGTTTTGTGCTGCGGTTATAAGCGGGGCTGGTGAGGTAGTTACTATTGCCTTCGCTGCTTCCAAATCCTTTTTCATTTTTGCATCTCATGGTTCCTCGACCTGGTTGACCTTCTCTTCGAGCTCTTAAATGTTTTCCTCGACGCATTTAATTTGTTTGGTCAGGCTACCGAGCTCCACTTTTATTTCGGTTGACTGGTTTTGCTTCTCTAGCTTCTGTGTGATGTTTGCCTTGATTTCGAATGCTTATTGGTCCAGTTTCTGGTCTAGCTTCGCAGTTAAACAAGATGACTGTAGTCGCTACATTTGCTGCATAAGCATCAACATTTGTATCATTGCATTGTCTGTTTCCTTTGATTTTGGTGTTTCTGCTTCTGATTTAATCTCCGACATGGTAAATTCATTACTTTTTTAATGTAAGCTTCGTGGCATTTTTTAATATTTATTAATTTTATTTCCAATAGTTTCCACATTACATTTCACTATTACGCACTTTCAAAAAGTTTAAAAGTTTTCACTTTCAAAATTTTCAATCCCACTTCTGACGCCTCTGTCGTGTGTTACGGTTCGCGGCCGGTGAGTTTAATGTCCCAGGAAGGCGAAAACGCACTGTCTTTTAAATTAAGTTAAGAGTTTTTTTTACTAAGAATGCACAATAATTAAATTCACTATTTTACAAATCGCATTTTAATTTAGCTTTCGCTTGTTTATCAATTTATGTTTCAAATGTATCACAAAAATATTTTACTTCACTATTAATCAATATCGTCTTTAGTTCGCGCTCCACGCTTATCACAGTCTTATTATCGCAATTTTACTATTACAATCCCCCCATTCATTCAGTTTGGCTTTATATAGTTTCTCTAGTCATTCATCAGTTTTTCGTATATTATTAAATGTTCTGACGAGAACTACCTGGGATATTCGAGAAATTCTGAATACCCGCAGTGACGTCACTTTCAGATATTGATCATGGATCTACTTGTTCCATTCTAATGCTTTCGAGCACATGCTTTTGACGTGATTCGTTTACTTTTTTTAGTTGCTTCTTTTCAATCAATATTAATCCTGATGTTGATGACACTTGCGACAACGACAGTAATTTGCAGAATAGTGTGGACATGTAACAATACGAATGTGATACTTCTACATAATATCAAAATCAGAGAATGAAGTATAGAAACTGCTTTCAGAAATATGTGATGATGTTTTTTTGTTCAAACACTAACTAAAACAAGGAACTTCGATCTTTAATTAAACCACTTTTAAGCACACAATTGATTTATTTTACCAGAAAAACTCGCACAATTTGATCATAGCTCAGCCTCATTATTTTTTTTTGAGTGAAAGGTTGCTGGCGAATTCTCAAAGACGCACAACGCCTTCTAGTACGTGATGGCTAAATCGTTATGCCTAAACAGCTTACTACACAGTTTTCAATCGTACATAACTACCCACCAAGGACTTATCCTTCATATACACAAAAAACTTTTAGAAAAAAAACAGAAAACCGGCTTCAAAATGCCCTAAATAGGATGAAATAAATTTTATGGAAGCGGTGCCATATCATATTTTCCCCATTCTTTTATGATAGTGCAGATGTTGGAAGTATTTATGTTGAAATGGGGAAATTGATTTGACACCGCTTCTATTAAATTTCTTTCATCCTATTTAGTTTTTTATTTCCCCCCCTTTAGTGGCAATTCTTTTAATTTCAAAACTTTAAAAACTCAGTTTCTTGAATACATTGTATCATGTACTCGTATATTAAAATATAATCTTTTACTGCAATGCAAAAACCACTACGGCGAAAATCTGCAGCGTTCATTGGAATCGAATTTAATTCTGGTACATTTAATACATGATCTCATCAACGACTACCTTGATTTTAGACTTCATAAAAATCCAATATGTATTGTAGCTTTGAGAAATTATCGATTTTCGAACTTTGCCCAGCCGCCATTTTTATATTCTGACCTGACTCTGAGGTGCTTTTTTATCGCCATTTTGTTTCAAATTGTTCTACTTTGGATTTTTTATTGTGAGCTTTATCACACAATTGAATAAATTCTTGTACCAGTTTTGGTACAATCCGGAGCTATACTATGGTCAGAACAGAAATATTTCTGAAAATTCGGCGAAAATCAAAGTATAGTGACGACCTTCAGGCACACATTTTTTTATAGCCTATCTACATATAACCAACCACACACACAGACACATTTTTTTATATATATACAGATATATATATATATATATATATATATATATATATATATATATATATATATATATATACATATATATATATATATATATACATATATATATATATATATATATATATATATATATATATACATATATATATATATATATATATATATATATATATATATATATATATATATATATATATATATATATATATGTATATATATATATATATATATATTATATATATATATATATATATATATATATATATATATATATATATATATATATATATTGTTACATGTACAAATAATTACATGTACAAATAATTCTGCGAGCTACTGTCGCAATTGTTTTCCTAATCATTAAGAACGTCAACAAATGAATTTACTCGAACCCACGAGAACCCAACATGCATGATCAACATCTGCAAGTGACGTCACTCCATTCATTAATTTGCTCGAATCTACCTGGTACCTCTCGGTAGAACATTCGCCAAAGTACGAGAAATGGGTGAATAGGTAGAGACCCTATATAAAGGCGAGCTGGATGAATGGGGGGATCATCAATCATTCGACAGCGATAAGAACTGCGATAGTGTGTTTCGTAATAGTGAAGTGATTTAGAAGACAATTGCGATAAGAAATTTATGGACAAGTGTTAGATTTTTTTTAAAAGTGAAAATTAAAATTAGTGAAAGTGTTAAACTGATTATTGTGCATTTTTGTAATTAAATAAACTCTTTTAACTTAAATTAAAAGACATTGCGTTTTCACTTTCCCGGAACGTTAAAATTATTCGCCGCGAACCAAAACACGTGACAGTGGTGTCGAGAAGTGAGAAAGAAAATTTCGAAAAGTGAAAACATTTAAACATTTTTAAACTGCACAGTTGTGAAATCTAACGTAAAAACTGTTGATAAAAAAGAATGAAAAGCCAATACAATAAAAATGCCACGAAACTTGCATCTAAGAATCAATGAATTGACGATGTTGGAGCTCAAGGAAGAGTTAGAACAGCGAAATCTTGCTACGCAAGGTACAAAGGCCACACTGATTGCACGCTTGCGCGACGCGATTGAATCGGAAGGCGTTAATCTGGATTCGGGTGAGCTCTCAGATGCCGAAAATGGTGCAGAAGGTGGAGAAGCAGAAACACTAAAACCAAAGGACCCAGAAAATGCACTGATGCAAATGTTGATGCTGATGCAGCAAGAGCAGCGACAACAGTCATCCAATTTATCTGCGAAGCTCAATGAACAGTCGTCCAATTTAACTACGAAGCTAGATGAACAATCAGCGAAGCTGGACCAACAAGCGATCGAAATCAAGGAAGTGCAAAAACAGTCAACCGAAATAAAAGCGGAGCTCGGTAGCCTGAACAACCAAATTAAATGCGTCGAGGAAAAGTTTTACCAGGTCGAGGAGAAGGTCAGCCAGGTTGAGGACAGAATCAACTATGAGATCAGCCAGGTCGAAGAGAGAATGAACCATGAGATGGAAAAAGTGAAAAAAGAATTGGAAGCAGCGAAGGCAGTAGTAACCACCTCACCAGCCCCGCTTATAACCGCAGCGCAAAGCACATCCAGAAATGTGCAAGCACCAATATTCGATAGGCAAACGGAGTATTTACAAGACCCAGTTTGAAGCTGCCGCAAGGGCAAATCACTGGAATGAGCAGGAACGAGCAACTGCACAGATTCTTGCTCTAAGAGGCCCAGCTGCCGAGCTTTTGCAGACGATCCCCGATAAATTGCACTCAAACCCGAATGCTATAATGAATGCGCTCGACAGGCGTTATGGAGACGATCATCTAAAGCAGATTTATCGGTCACAGCTAAGGCATCGGATGCAGAAGTCTGGTGAAACCCTACAGCAGTTAGCCCAAGACATTGAGCGACTAGCACTTTTGGCTTACCCAGCCTACGACCCAGAACATCGAGATGATGCAGAGACAGAAGCATTTATCAGCGCACTAAAGGACCCGGAATTACAACAAACTGTGCGTTTAGCTCAAAAGCAAACGGTTAAGGACGCATTGGCTTACAGTCTGAACTTTGAGGCAGCGAAAAATGTGACTCGTACCACTGCCCGGGTTCGTGAGGTAGTGACAGACGAGTGCAGGTGTGAGCGCGTCGAAATTGTGCGAGACCCGCATGGAAATGGTACGCCTAGATGCTGGAATTGCGGAGAGAAGGGGCACCTGCAAAGAGACTGCAAGAAGCAAAGAAAACCGAGCTATTGTCCAGGGTGTGCAGCTAGAAGGAGATCCAGACCGAGTCAGGAGCCCAGAATGGAAGCCCTTCAAACAGAGGGGTCGGGAAACATGTAAGAGCCAACTTCGTGGGGCAGAGGTTGGCTAGGAGGATCGACGTCCCCAGCACCACCATCACCGTGTCAAGACTACATCGCGGAGAAGCGGACTTCTGCCTTCCGGGTCAAGTTAACGGAGAAAACTGCACCATAACAATCGACACTGGTGTAACCCGATCGATTATCCGACAAGACCTAGTTAGACAGCAACAACTTCACAAGGGCAGAATTTTCTCACTACGGACAGCTACGGGAGAAACTGCACCTGTTCATGGAGAAGTCAACCTCCAGATACAGTTGGGAGACCTTGTGTTCCGACACAATTTTCTGGTTGCAAATAATATGGATGACTGCATTCTCGGAATGGATTTTCTGCGACCACATGGAATCACGTTGGATTTGGGCAAACGTGTTTTGAAATGGCAGAATATCGAAGTACTGATGGAGGATCCCAGCGTCCAAATTCCCAAGATGAATGTAGTGGTATGTACTGACACTGATGTACCGAATTCTTCCGAAAGCATTGTATGGGCCAAGCTTGATGGTGATTCTGGAGACCACCGATCTTATCTGATAGAGCCAACGAAGACGTCCGCATTGCGCAGTTTGATTGTAGGACGAAGCCTTGTAAGATCTTTAAGGAACGGATATGTGCCGGTGAGAGTCCTTAACACCGCAGATTCAACCACCAGCATCAAAGCGGGAGAAGTCATCGGCAGCTGGCAGCCTGTTTCCACCATCACCTCTTTGGAAGCTACTCACGACCATCATTGCAAAAGGAGGCAAGACACAGACAAAGCCCGGGAATCAACGTCTGCAATATTGAAGCAGGTCAAATCGCCAGTGCAGCTATTCAAACGAGCCTCTGATCTGGTCACCAAGTACAGTGACATCTTCTCAACAAGCCCGGATGCCCAAGGCCGAACGAGTATGGTAGCTCACGTCATAGATACACAGGGAGTCAAGCCGATTCGACAAGCACCCAGACGCCTCCCTACAGCCAAACAAGGAGAAGTGAGCGCGCTGATCTCGGACATGGAAAAACAAGGCGTTATTGAACCTTCTGTCAGTCCATGGGCCGCGCCTGTAGTTCTAGTAAAGAAAAAAGATGGTAGCACTCGTTTTTGTGTCGACTATAGGCAGCTTAACGACGTCACTAAGAAAGATAGTTACCCGCTCCCACGCATCATTGACATCATGGACACTTTAGCCGACGCAAAATGGTTTTCTACACTCGATCTCAAGAGTGGCTACTGGCAGGTAGAAATCGACAAGAAGGACCGAGAGAAGACCGCATTTTCAGTTGGGACCGAATTGTGGCAGTTTGTGGTGATGCCGTTTGGGTTTTGCAATGCTCCAGCCACTTTCGAACGCTTGATGGAATACGTGCTACGAGGTCTAACCTGGAAAACCTGCTTGGTGTACCTAGATGACATCATCGTCATCGGGAGAACGTTCGAAGAGCATGTGCGGAACTTAGAAGAGGTTTTCTCCCGACTGCGACTGGCAAATTTGAAACTTAGTCCCGACAAGTGTACCCTTTTCGCAGCTGAAGTAAAATACCTGGCACATGTCGTATCAACAGAAGGGGTCAAAACAGACCCTGAGAAAATTGAAGCCGTGAAAAGCTGGCCAGCACCAAACAACAAGCGCCAACTACGAAGTTTCCTGGGTCTGGCAACCTACTATCGAAGATTCGTCAAAGACTTTGCCAAAATAGCTAAGTGTCTCCATCAGCTAACCGAGAAAAATCGTCCGTATGCCTGGAATGAACAATGCCAGACAGCCTTTGAGACCCTGAGGGAAAAGCTATGTGAATCACCCGTACTGGCGTATCCGAAACCCGGAAAAATGTTTGTAGTTGACACCGGTGCAAGCAACGGTGGTATTGGAGCTGTACTCTCCCAGCAGATCAATGGCCAAGAAAGAGTCCTCTCGTATTACAGTCGAGTTCTTTCAAAAAGTGAGAGGAACTACTGTGTGACCAGGAAGGAGCTATTGGCTATAATAGAGGCCACCAAGCAGTTTCACAAGTACCTATATGGCCAGAAATTTGTTCTTCGAACGGACCATGCATCGCTAAGATGGCTACTTAACTTCAAAAACCCCGAGGGACAAGTTGCGAGATGGATCGAAAGATTGCAGTCATACGACTACGAAATTGTTCATCGAAAGGGCGGAGTTCATGGAAATGCTGACGCCCTATCTCGTCGCCCATGTCCAGCTAACTGCAAGCATTGCCGACGGATTGAGGAAAAGGAACCGCCCGTTGATCTGCGACTGACAACGGCCAAATTCGATGAAGGTTGGTCATCGGAGGAGATTCGAAATGCCCAGCTAGCCGATGAAGACATCGGACCATTGCTCGTATGGAAGGAGACGACTGGGCGATCTGAGTGGAAAGACGTTTCAATGCATGGCGCCACCCTGAAAAGCTATTGGGCACAATGGAACTCCCTTCAGGTAGAGGGTGGCATACTCAAGCGGAAATGGGAAACGGTGGATGGCAGCTCCTATAGGATGCAAACTATACTACCCAAAAGCCGAATCCACGATGTGGTTAAGGAAATGCATGAAGGATCCTCGGGAGGCCACCTTGGTGTTAACAAGACCTTAGCGAAATTGCGGGAAAGGTTTTACTGGCTCCACGCTCGAGAAGACGTAGAGGACTGGTGTCGCAGATGCACAATTTGCGCTTCCGTCAAAGGCCCAAAGCGACGACTGAGAGGACAAATGCAAACCTATAACGTGGGGGTACCGTTTGAAAGGATTGCTGTTGACATCGCAGGACCCTTTCCTGAATCTGAATGGGGAAATCGATACACGCTGGTTGTAGCCGATTATTTCAGCAAGTGGCCTGAGGTCTACCCCATTCCCAACCAGGAAGCAACTACTGTAGCCGAACAGCTAGTGTTAAATTGGGTCAGTAGGTATGGCGTACCTGGCGAACTACATTCGGATCAAGGCCGAAACTTTGAGTCACTAGTTTTTGGCGAAACGTGCGAGCTGCTCGGAATACGGAAAACGAGGACAACACCGCTGCATCCCCAATCCGATGGAATGGTCGAACATTTCAGCAGCACGCTCAATAAACACCTGGCCAAAATGGTTGACGAGAACCAAAGGGACTGGGACCGACATATCCCACTATTTTTAATGGCATATAGAGCCGCTGAACATGCATCGACGGGCCAAGCCCCAGCCAAAGTCATTTTTGAAAAGACTATTCGTTTGCCAGCCGATATAAAATTCGGAACACCCCCTGAGAAACCCCAAACGGTCTCGGAGTACGCAAGTGATCTAAGATAACGATTGAACCAGATACATCGGACAGTGCGAAAACACCTCGAATCGGCTACTGACCGCATGAAGACCAGGTATGATCTAAAGGCTAATTCTACTGGCTTCCAGCAAGATGACTTGGTGTGGCTTTATAACCCGCAACGGCGAAAGGGTAGGTCTCCAAAGTTGCAACATAATTGGGAGGGACCATACCGAGTTACAAAGCGAATCAACGACGTCGTATACCGAATACAGGAACATCGTAAGCCGAGAGCTAAAATGAAAATCGTGCATCTGGACCGTCTTGCCCCATATTACACCCAGGGAGAATTGACTACAAATAGCGACACATCTTTTCGGGGCGAAAAGAACTGAGGTGGGGGCAGTGTTACATGTACAAATAATTCTGCGAGCTACTGTCGCAATTGTTTTCCTAATCATTAAGAACGTCAACAAAAGAATTTACTCGAACCCACGAGAACCCAACAAGCATGATCAACATCTGCAAGTGACATCACTCCATTCATTAATTTGCTCGAATCTACCAGGTTCCTCTCGGTAGAACATTCGCCAATGTACGAGAAATGGGTGAATAGGTAGAGACCCTATATAAAGGCGAGCTGGATGAATGGGGGGATCATCATTCATTCGACCGCGATAAGAACTGCGATAGTGTGTTTCGTAATAGTGAAGTGATTTAGAAGACAATTGCGATAAGAAATTTATGGACAAGTGTTAGATTTTTTTTAATAGTGAAAATTAAAATTAGTGAAAGTGTTAAACTGATTATTGTGCATTTTTGTAATTAAATAAACTCTTTTAACATAAATTAAAAGACATTGCGTTTTCACTTTCCCGGAACGTTAAAATTATTCGCCGCGAACCAAAACACACGACAATATATATATATATATCTATATATATATATATATATATATATATATATATATATATATAGATATATATATATATATATATAGATATATATATATATATATATATATATATATATATATATATATATAGATATAGATGTATATACATATATAGATATATATATGTATATATATATATATATATATATATATATATATATATATATATATATATATATATATATATATATATATATATATATATATATATATATATATCTATATATGTATATATATGTATATGTATATCTATATATGTATATATATACATATTTGTATGTATATATATATATGTCTATATATATATATATATATATATATATATATATATATATATATATATATATATATATATATATATATATATAAAGTCACAAGTACCTCAGATGAAAACAGCATCAAAATTTATGGATACTTACCAATCATTGACAACCGGAAATTCGATCTAATTAAAGCAACAGCTATTCCTATCGAACATACATCGACCCTATTTGCAGCGTTCAACATTCCAATTTCAATCATGGGGATAAACTACCACGACCAGCTATACTTCGAGACAACAAGCGCAAATTTAGCCTCTGCATCAGAACCGGCACTTGGGACATACCTTCTCTCCAGTACAACTTTAATTGACATGAAAGCCAAGACAAATTGAATCATCAGAGAACTCTACAGCCTCCACAATCAACCTACTTGCCCACAAACCTATTTTCGGACACCGTCATTAGTTCTGCAAAAATTGATGTCTACCAACACCTGGTTGTTCTTCACCCCACAACCAGTTCATTCCCAGACCGTCTGCAGCGGACTACGACAGGACATTTTAATCAATGGGACAGGGACTATCAAACTCGCTCAAGATTGCCAACTGCAAGCTAAAGAGTTCATCCTTGTAGCAGATCAAACACACGAGGGACGCTCTCTTCCAATCTACATCGCACCAACTGTTCCGGAATTAAATATTACGTTACAACATGCAGACTTCAAATTATTAAATGTGTCAAAGGTAATCGATACAGAAGAATCATTTACAACTCTGATAAATGAACAGGAAGAGCTAGCCACCACGATTGGTGGAATCCAATGGAAAGCCATCAAGCCACATACAACACTATCAACAATTTCCATCAGCATCTCTGGTTCAATACTTGCTGCACTAATTATCATCACCATCTATCTATGCAGAAGAACTAAAACCAGGGAGATAAACTGCACACCACAACCTTCCTCATTCACGACATGGTACAACGACCACCGTCTTTAAGACCCTGACGGCTCTTAGTGGGCGGTTATGTTAGAGTAATTATAGGTATTAAGATTAAAAGATTGTACAATATAAATTTAGAAGAATTTATTCATAAAGTAGTCATTATCAATTTCATTCTAATGCTGTATTGCATTGTACCAAATTAATTGCAAGTCCAATAAACTCACTGTAATAAGCATTTGAACTTTGTTTAGCTTATTCATACAATATTGTATTGTTCCAAATTGCAAGATCAATAAACTCACTGTAATAAGCATTTGGACTTTATTTAGCTTATTCATACAATATTGTATTGTTCCAAATCGCAAGTCCAATAAACTTCCTGTAATAAGCATTTGAACTTTGTTTAGCTTGTTCATGCAAATGCTCCAATTAATAGCAATAAACTTATTGTAAAATTATTGCTACCTCAAGCAAATTCCTCAAAGTTCAATCGAAGAACATTGAATTGCTTGAGATGGCACTAATTACTTCACACGCGCGATAAAAAGAAATTGTGCATCAATGCAAAATATATGTATAAATTGTTTGAAGGAATGAGGAATAAATCATTGTTGTTTTAACAGTCACTGATTGATTTTCATTGTTTCTTTACGCAGGAGACATTGGTCCGTCGAGCCGGATAACTTCATTGGATTTGGAGAAATTTCGTTAGCGGGAATCACACTACGCCTTGGCAGTTGGACGATCAACATTGAGACTAGCGAACTACACGTCAACCAGAAACTGCACTTGGACACTGGAAGTTCATTTGGAGCGTAATTACCAAATCCAAAGGGAAGTTAACTGATAGCAGTTTATTCAAGAAATAGTACATGTACAAGGAGTACACACAAAGGCAGAGTTAGTCAATTGTGCGCTGAACTGGTTCGCATATTGGACGATTAGAGTAACATTGGGCTCGTGGTGGCAATTACACTATTGGTATCTCATCAATTCAAGCGACTTGCCGTTGAGTTACCTGTAAACTTCAGAGAGAAGTTGTCTTTGACTTTGAGGGAAAGTCATTATGAGTGGCCAAGATACTATCTTCAAACAAGTTCAAAGGCTCATCACGAACTGCAAGAAGGATAGCGAATCAAGGCACAGCCTCGCTTATTTCCAAACGATGATAGAGAAATTAAAGGGTTTATGGGCAAAGTGTGAGGAACAGCAGGATGCAGAGTACACGCGGTTGAAGGAAAACAAGAAGGAACTTGAACAATACTGCACGGAGTTTGAGCGTCTGGAAGAGTTAACAATGGATTACCTTACTTTGTTTCAGGCTAAAATCAACGGATACACATGGAGCAACATCATCAGTTCTCCCAGATTCAGTCAAACTAGAGAGAATTCGAGTTCCGTCTTTCAATGGTGTATACAGCGATTGGTTCGTATTTCATGATTTGTTCAAAAGCATGGTTCATCAGAACACGCAATTGACTAATGTGCAAAAGTTTCAATATTTAAGAAGTGCCCTTCGTGGAGAAGCGGAACAACTCATTAACCATTTAAGCGTTACAGAAGGTAACTACGATCCTGCATGGACATTACTTTGCGAGCGATACGATAACCATCGTATCATAGCACAAGAGATGATGCAGTGACTCTTCAACATAGAGAACTGCACACGCAACGATCCGTCAGGCCTAAGGCAAATGCTTGATACAACGAATCAATAACTCGCAGGAATCAAAACATTGAACGCTGATTCTTTCGCGCTATCAACCATTTTCATGCTCAATCAGAAGCTTGATGAAGACTCAAGAAAGGAGTGGCAACAAACCATCTCTGACTCAAATAAGATTCCATCATTGCAACAGTTTCTGGACTTCTTAAAACAGAGGTTTTCGATGCTAGAAGCCTTATCCACCGGAAAAGCGAAAGCAAAAACATTGAAAGCGAATACGACACAAATAAACGCAAAGGGTTCTTGTCCAATGTGCAAGAGCACACATAAGCTGTTCGAATGCAACTCATTCAAACAAGCCAATCTCCAAGTAAGATGCAACGTTGTTAAAAGTGCTGATCTGTGTTTTAACTGTTTCGGACAACACAGGGTTAATAAATGCATGTCCACACATCGATGTAAAGTTCGCAGTAAAAAACACAATACATTACTGCACATACCTACTACAGAAGACACGTTACGAAGCAAACCATCGGCTCCACCACCCATACAAGGCCACGGCGTATACACGAAGCAGACGTACATATTGCTCGCAACTGCCTACATAAAAATACGCCATCCAGATGGAGAAGATGTAACGTTTCGAGCATTGCTGGACTCTGGAGCACAACAGTCTTTTATAAGCGAAGCAGCTGTTCAACTTTTGCAAGCCACACGCACAAGTGCCAAGTTCAGAATCAGTGGCATTGGTGCAATGGAGAATGTAACATCAAAAGGAGAAACCAAGTTACACGCTATCGTCAAGTCTGAATCTGAGCAAACCGAGGTAATTGTGGTAATTGTCTTCAAACCACTCATTCTGGCAACGATTACTACACCGCTACCATGCAACAAAATACCTTTGACAATTCTGAAGGGATTGACGATTGATGATCTAGCGGATCCAAATTTCAACATCCCGTCAGCCATAGATATTCTCATCGGAGCGGACTTTTACGATCAGTTGTTATTGCCAGGACTGTTGCCTGGTAAGCCAAGTGTCCAGAAAACGAAATTAGGATGGGTACTCTTCGGCACCGTTCCATGCAAACCATCAACATCAGTATGTGCTTTTGTGTCCTATCAAGGACTGGAGGAATCGGTACGGAAGTTTTGGGAAACAGAGGAACTTCCAGAAACAAGACACCTCACAAACGAAGAGAAAGCAAATGAGGCTCATTTCGTGCAGAACGTTTACCGGCAACCATCAGAAAGGTACTCTGTTAGCATACCATTCAAGCACAACATAGACCCTTTTTCGGATATTGGTGACACACAAAAAGTTGCGTACATAAGATTTCGACAATTAGAACATCGATTGGCACGTAACCCATTTTTATATGGGCAGTATCGGAATTTTATGGAGGAATATATTACCCTAGGGCACATGTCAAGAGTACCTGCAGACCGCATGAAGATGGATATGGCCTACTATCTGCCACACCATGCTGTGGTGAAGATAAGCAGTAGTACCACCAAACTTAGAGTGGTATTCAACGCATCTCAAAAAGGTTCCAAGGGGAAATCCTTAAACGATCTTCTTTATACGGGGCACACCATTCAAGGAAACCTGCTCCATCTTTTAATGCGGTGGAGGCAGCATAAAAGCGTAATTGCAACCGATATTGAAAAGATGTTCCAGCAAATATTCGTACATGAGAAAGACCAGCACTTCCAACGGATTTTATGGCGATTCAACCAAACAGAACCAATTCAACATTTTCAATTGAGGACAGTCACATACGGAACTGCATGTGCTCCATACTTGGCGATTCGAACACTACACCAATTGGCTGCAGATGAATCAGCGTCATTTCCTCAAGCTTCACAGACTCTAACAACCGAATTCTATGATGATGACGTGCTAACGGGTGCAGATAAGTTAGACGACCTGATCAAGGTTAAAAATGAACTGCACAATCTTCTAAGGAAAGATGGGTTCCATCTAAGAAAATGGTCCTCCAACCATACAAGGCTATTAGAGCGTATTCCAATTCAAAAGAGAGAAACACAACTCCCATTTAACATAGCAGCGACGGAGCAAATCAAAACCCTGGGCATACAATGGCACCCAGCCACAGACGAATTTTCATTTAAGATCGTGAATCCAAGCGACGAAAAGGTTCTCACAAAAAGGATTGTGTTAGCAGAAGTTGCTAAGCTGTTCGACCCTCTTGGTTGGCTACAGCCATGCACCATCATAGAGAAAACGATAATTCGCGATCTATGACTTGCAAAAAAGAACTGGGATGAACCACTGGATTGCAATTTAACTAAGGAGTGGACACGGTTACGACAACAACTACCAGACTTGGAAGCTATAAGAATAAAAAGGTGGGTAGAGTTCAGTCCGTCCCATCAATTTGAGCTTCACGGGCTCTGCGACTCATCATCAACAGCTTATGCTGCCGCTATTTATATTCACGTAGTGACCACAACGTCAACCAAGGTCACTTTACTAGCAGCTAAATCGAAGGTCACTCCAATAAAGGTAGAGTCAATTCCTAGATTGGAGCTTAACAGAGCAGTATTGCTGGTTAAACTTATGGCTGAGGTAATTAAAGCACACAATTGGAATAACGCTCCCCGATTTTACTGGACAGACTCAACAGTAGTCCTCTCCTGGATTCGGAGTCCTGCGGCGAAATGGAAGATATACGTTGCTAATCGTGTGAGTATTATTCAGCAGCATAGCTCAGTCGAACACTGGTACCATGTCAGTACCCATAACAATCCAGCTGATATCGCGACAAGGGGCATGTATCCAAAGGAACTCATCAACTGTGATCTGTGGTGGAATGGACCAGCTTGGCTAAACGCACGCAGCATTCGAGTGCCTCCAGTAATGCGACTAACCGGTGAAGGGGAACAAGAAGCAAAAACAGTATCACTAGTTGTTACAACTAAAGAACAACCAGATATATTAACCAGGTACTCGTCATTTCACAAACTACAATGGATCGTAGCACTATGCCAGCGTTTCGCCTTCAATTCCAAACACCCCAAAACGAAACGATTGGGAAGCCTGACAGAAGCTGAGCTTCGAGAAGCGTCAAACACATGTGTGAGGATAACGCAAAGCATTGCATTCAAGAAGGAAATCCAAACCATATCTACAAACGGTACAGTTTTGAAGAACAGTCATATTAAATCCTTATCTCCCTGGATTGACACTGAAGGGATACTCAGAGTGGGCGGTCGCCTTCAAAATGCACTCGTCGAAGAAACAACTAAGCACCCAGTTATCATCCCGAAAGGCCCGTTAGCCACATTACTAATCCGACAAGCTCACCAACAAACGTTACATGGTGGTAGCCAACTGACGTTGGCGACATTGCGGCTCAAATATTGGATCATATCAGGACTAACAGTCTTGAAAACAGTCGTGCGGCAATGTATGACATGTTTCAAAATGACCGCTAGGCCTATGACCCAACAGATGGGAATTTTACCAGCCCCAAGAATGCGATTTGAGAAACCATTCTTACACACAGGAATTGATTACGCAGGGCCTATCACCATAAAATGGAACGGAAGTAGAGGTGCCAAGACCACAAAAGCATACATCGCAGTCTTTGTATGGATGGCAACCAAGGCCTTTCACCTGGAACTCGTGTCTGATTTAACGACAAGTGCATGTATTGCAGCCATCAAACGATTCGTTGCAAGACGTGGAAAGTGCCAAGTAATATATAGCGATTGTGGTTCAAACTTTCTAGGAGCCAACAAACAGCTGCAAGCCATGTACAGAGCCTCTCTACAAGCATGTCGTTCAGAAGCTGCAAATCACAACATTCAATGGAAATTTATACCTCCTAGGAGTCCACATTTCGGTGGTCTCTGGGAAGCCGGCGTAAAGACGATGAAAGGACACTTGTACAAGACGATTGGCCACCAAATCTTAAACGTTGAAGAAATGCACACTTTGTTAGCTCAGATCGAAGCGTGTATGAACTCTCGTCCACTTACTCAAATAAACAATGATCCAAACGACATAGTTGCACTGACTCCAGGTCTTTTTCTGACTGGTGATCATCTCTTTGAAGTCAAGGACGACCCTTGGGAAAACAACCCCACGTTACTGAAGAGATGGCACTTAGTCCAACAGATGAAACAATCCTTTTGGCGAAGATGGACACAAGGATATTTACAACGTCTACAGCAACGGTCTAAGTGGCTTCAGATACAGGAAAACCCGGAAGTCGGCGAGCTAGTTCTTGTGAAAACCGATAACATCCCTTTGATGCGATGACCGTTAGCCAGGATTGTCGCAACACATCCTGGCCCAGATGGACTGGTTCGAACAGTGTCTCTGAACTTGAACGGAATCATCAAAAAGTGCCCTATAGTGAAAATATGCAAGCTACCATTCAACAAGGAAATAGAGCAAACGGCAGAAGTATACTCAACTCCAGCTAACTTAGACAGTCAATCATCCAAAGTAGACCTAAAGTACACCCACATTCTGATGGCCATAAACACTAAGCAAGGAATACTGGAATGTATCAAAATAGTAGAGCTGCAAAAAACTATTCAAGGAACACAAGGATTACTACCAGCTCACCTCACAATTCTGCACTCTTCAACTTCAAAAGTCACAACTACCTCAGATGAAAACAGCATCAAAATTTATGGATACTTACCAATCATTGACAACCAGAAATTCGATCTAATTAAAGCAACAGCTATTCCTATTCAACATACATCGACCCTATTCGCAGCGTTCCACATTCCAAATTTAATCATGGGGATAAACTACCACGACCAGCTATACTTTGAGACAACAAGCGCAAATTTAGCCTCTGCATCAGAACTGGCACTTGGGACGTACCTTCTCTCCAGTACAACTTTAATTGACATGAAAGCCAAGACAAATTGTATCATCAGAGAACTCTACAGCCTCCACAATCAACCTACTTGCCCACAAACCTATTTTCGGACACCGTCATTAGTTCTGCAAAAATTGATGTCGACCAACACCTGGTTGTTCTTCACCCCACAACCAGTTCATGCCCAGACCATCTGCAGCGGACTACGACAGGACATTTTAATCAATGGGACAGGGACTATCAAGCTCGCTCAAGATTGCCAACTGCAAGCTAAAGAGTTCATCCTTGTAGCAGATCAAACACACGAGGGACGCTCTCTTCCAATCTACATCGCACCAACTGTTCCGGAATTAAATATTACGTTACAACATGCAGACTTCAAATTATTAAATGTGTCAAAGGTAATCGATACAGAAGAATCATTTACAACTCTGATAAATGAACAGGAAGAGCTAGCCACCGCGATTGATGGAATCCAATGGAAAGCCATTAAGCCACATACAACACTATCAACAATTTCCATCAGCATCTCTGGTTCAATACTTGCTGCACTAATTATCATCACCATCTATCTATGCAGAAGAACTAAAACCAGGGAGATAAACTGCACATCACAACCTTCCTCATTCACGACATGGTACAACGACCACCGTCTTTAAGACCCTGACGGCTCTTAGTGGGCGGTTATGTTAGAGTAACTATAGGTATTAAGATTAAAAGATTTGCAATACAAATTTAGAAGAATTTATTCATAAAGTAGTCATTATCAATTTCATTTTAATGCTGTATTGCATTGTACCAAATTAATTGCAAGTCCAATAAACTCACTGTAATAAGCATTTGAACTTTGTTTAGCTTATTCATACAATATTGTATTGTTCCAAATTGCAAAATCAATAAACTCACTGTAATAAGCATTTGAACTTTAGCTTATTCTTACAATATTGTATTGTTCCAAATTGCAAGTCCAATAAACTTCCTGTAATAAGCATTTGAACTTTGTTTAGCTTGTTCATGCAAATGCTCCAATTAATAGCAATAAACTTATTGTAAAATTATTGCTACCTCAAGCAAATTCCTCAAAGTTCAATCGAAGAACATTGACTTGCTTGAGATGGCACTAATTACTTCACACGCGCGATAAAAAGAAATTGTGCATCAATGCAAAAATATGTATAAATTGTTTGTAGGAATGAGGAATAAATAATTGCTGTTTTAACAGTCACTGATTGATTTTCATTGTTTCTTTACGCAGGAGACACCTTCCTAATTCCTTCTGGCCTAACAGGGCTTCCGGTCCCTCTTCTTTTCCATTCCTCTTTCCCTATACGTGTGAGGGCCTGTGGAACGGTTCCTTGTTTCTTCTCTGCCTGGACTTGCGTCCTCAGCAGTATCAGCTAAAATGGATTAAGGGGCGTAATCATTAGTTTTGTTAAATACAAGTAGGGATAATGAGCGAGAATCAATCAAGGAGAGGCACGTTTAGGAAAGGGAATGGAGTATTAATGAAGGGTTGGAGGGAAGGTTATCTTTTTTTACCGACTAGAGTTAATATTGATGTGCAAGGGTTAAGAGTAAGACATAAGGGAAAAAATTCTTATATATATTAATATGAATTAATACAAAAAAAAATAATTTGGTGGTGGGTACATGATTTTATGTAGACTTAGATGGTATGGTATAGAAGATAGTATCCGGCAAAGGAATTATTTTAAGTAAGAGTTGAGTAAGTTTAGCAGTTGTGGGCCTCTGATTAAGCAACATAGTTCTAAACATAGGGATAAGCAGTAGTCAGAATAGGTCTATAATTCTTTGGAATAGCTGTTCCGTACAAGTTGGCGTTTGGAATAAGAGGTATTAGTGGCGTTTTTTGTACAGGCTAAAAACTCACTAAAGGTGGTTAGGCTCAAGGATTTGTCTGAAGATAACGGTAGGAAGAAAATGGAACTAAGATTCTCGAGCGTTAGGCGGTCGATATGTATTGAGGAGTCAGTAAAGGAACAGATATCGTTTCTAGCCCTCCGTCGTTGTAGGACTGTGATAGTCAGGGTGGTTATTCTTAGCCGTAGGAATGTAGTGAATTTCAGGGTAATCCACTAGAAGCAAGGGGGGAAATGTTACGAGTGAACATTGAGACTCGATAGCGTTGCTCACCCGAACACTACCATACGTGATTTCGTAAGAGTCTAACCTACGCAATTACGAGCCGCACTTTAAAAATTTTTTTTCTTCTGGCACTAACTAACTATCAACAAGTAATTTAAATTTCCATTCGCAAAAGGATTACTGATTAAATTATGAACAGAAAGCCAAACAATAATTTTAAGTTTAATAATTGTTTAAATCACGAACAGAAAGCCACATAATAATTTTAAGTTTAATGATTGTTTAAATTACAAACAGGAAGCCACATAGTAATTTTGCTTGTAACTTAATGTAAGTAAACTCCTGTAGCTGGGTCGCTTCCGTTTCACACGCGACAATTATGAACAACGGACCAGCAGCAAGCGGCGAAGGCATCAAGCACCAGCGCGAGCTCGAAAAACGTCATCCAATCAACATATGCGGCAAAACATGTAGTCCGGCAACGCAATTGCATCGTCACAAGGCTTTGTACTCTAATCCTGCTCTATTCCAATGCAATGTTTGCGCACTCAAGTGTGAGTACAATGATTGTGGCAGATATTATAAAACATTAAAAACTTTAAAGACACATCGTATCGTACATACTGAGCCTAATAGGCGCAAGTGCAACTTCAGCGGTAAATTATTCGATAATGCTCACAATGCTAAGAGACATGAAAAGTTACATTCGAATCCCAATGGTCAAATCCTGCATTCCGGCCAGGAAAGTTTTCATGTGAGATTAAAGGTGAATATTTTACAACATGGTGATTCCAATGGCGTGATATTAAAATATAAATTCCAATGAAAACCGCAATTATATCCGATTAAAATGGTCGTTTTCATCTTCACGCTACATTGTAGTGTAAATTGCCAATATGTGGGTTGTTGCAATTCTCATCTTAATACAAAATAATTTCACTATAAGGCTATATAAAAGACCTCACCACAACATCAACAACACCTTCATTGACTGATAAAAATAAAACATACAAATGAGTATGATAAAAGAAGGAAATTAATGGGGAAAAAAATTAAAACATGCAAGTAAGAAAATTCCTGTTTCAGCGAAATCAATCAAAGATTCAGATGATTGTTATCATCGAAACATCATCAGTAGCCGAAAATGACACATCAGACAAACAAACGACAAGTGATGCTGCACTCGTATCGTCGGTCAAATTAAATGATAAATAAACCATGAATCAACAATAACAGACAATTTTTTTTTTGTGGTAGGGAGGTGAAGGCATTTACGCCCGCTGAGTCTGGCAGTGTGGGACTCCCATGGAGGATACCCTTGGACTATCCACTAAACACCTCCCCTGTCAATCTGAGAACCTAGCCTGGAACCGTTTGACACATTACTTCGGGCCAGGTATCGTTTTGTTACGCCGTGGGCGCCTTCAGGCTGGGGAGTCCCTTTCCTAGCGGGAGGGGAGAGGGGAAGAGGAAATGCCAGAAGAGCGATCCTCCAGCTCCTCATCTGGCATCTCAAGTCTCAGTATCCTGTCGTAAGACACGTTCCACATGTCCGGACCAAGAATAGATCCCTGGGCAACACCCGATGCAATTTCCATCCTTCGTTGGCCCTGTGTCGTGTCGTAGAGCAGGCTTCGGTCCTTTAGGTAGTTCCTCAAAAGCCGCATTAGATATTCTGGAACTTGAAAAGAGTTTTCCAGCGTGTCCAGAATATCCACCCATCTAGCGGAGTTGAAGGCATTCCTGACGTCGAGTGTCACCAACAGGACGATCCGTCGCTTGGTGCGACTATATGCCTCTGCCTTTTGGACCGCGCTCACCACCTCTGCAATCGCATCGATGGTCGAACGTCCTGCTCTAAAGCCGTACTGCCGAGGAGATAGTGTAATGTGACGCCTACGCCCAGGAATTGAAGTGATTCCGATCCCGAACCCTTGTAACCTGCCAGATGGATATGTCCTCGAATTGCCAGCGGACTTCATCTGTTGTGCGGATATCGTTGTGCAGAAAATATTTTTTTTTCTGTCCAAATATTTAGATCCGTGGATATAAATATTCGAAATATAGAATTAATCCAACCCCGGCACATTTCGAGACATAGCCATCTGGAAATGCCCCTCCACCGTGGCCATCGAGAAAACTATGCCACTGGCGACATCTGGAGAAGCACATTTCCGCCATATGAAGTGCCATTCCACGCACAGATGTTTTGTCCGAGGTGACAACCGAAATTTTTGACAGCCACATGTCGGCTTAGTTTTTCGTGGCAGTCGTCTTCGAATATGTCCAGTGTCGCGAAATATCGGAAGAACCAGAGATAGCAGCTGCTAATTGTTGGGTGCGGCAGAGTCCGGATTTCGCTCTTGTTTGTGCCGAAAATATCTATAGAAAGGTAAGTCTGCTAACGGATATTTCCCGAGTTCCGTCTCTAACCTCATTCTTGATAGAAAATCGCAAGAACCCGGAACGAAAATTGTTGCGTTCGTATGATAATTTTGTTTTCAGCTGGTTGCACGAAAGTTTTCACATCTGCAAACAATTTTCTTGAATGGTCAGATGTCTTTTTGAAAAGTGACAATTGTGACAATGAACTGACTCGGTATTGTGATCCACTAGAGCTTTGCTGCTATTATGGCGAAGCTATGCAGCGGCTGATCACCTCATCAAATTTAACGTTGCGTGAACTGCGGACTAAGTGGAAATATACCTTCGATAAAACATTCAGTCGGTATCAAAGAAGAAGTTCCAGAAGAGGAATTGTTGGCGGATGTGAGGGCATTCATGCGGCCGGCTGAAAACAAAACTAAAGAAATAGTAACAAATGAAGATGATGATGACGACGAGGATTGGCAACCACTTTCCAAATTGAATGCACGAAATCAGGAGAATAAACTATCAACGGCGATCAGCGATGATAATGATGAGAATGATGATAATCAAAAAGTTATGAAAATGTCAAAGAAGAAATGTCACTGACAACATAAACAAGAGATTTTGTTGCTTAAATTTTTATCATATTTCATAGAGGATTTGATGATTTCTCGCAGCAGTTAATAATAAATTTTCAATGTGAAAATGAATTTCAACCAATTGTGTCGGATATGTGCCGCAAGTGATAAGGAAATGCATCATATTGCTAAATCCATAGCACCACGAATAAATGTTACTTACAGTGAGCGATCCTAATCCTCGTCATCCTCTGCCGCCACAAATTTTCTATGAAGATGAATATTGTGGAGACTACGATGCATTCGATTTGGCAAATGAAATAGACATGCTGGAACAATTTCTGAAACTAGCACCAGTGGACACAACTAATGTATCGACGGCTGGAATTGAACTAAAGCGTAAAGGAAATGACGAACCATCCACGGATGAAAATTTCATTTGCCAATGCTATTTGGTTCTAAAAAAAAAAAAAAACCTTATTTACAATGTACGCACCATCTAACTAATACGAAAATTTTGCTACATAGCTACTTAATTATAATATTTTATTCTAATTTCACTTATATTTAAGAGTGATTTATGCTGTCGTATTTTTCTGAGGATGAAGGTTGAGCGAAAGATGTAAATCCCATAACGAATTTAATCTGGGTATTACAAAATGTAACTTTTCAAACCTCCATTCAATTTTTTGTGATTTTATGATCTGTTAGATTTAAATAGTTTCATGTAAAGTTCCTTGCATATACTGAGTGCAAAACGAGGTTCTATTTTTCGACGAAATCCTTATTTCCATTAGTCACATAGCATAGGAGTTTCAGTAGACTAACATTTGATAAATACGTATAATAATTAATATGAGAGCTAATTATGATTAAACTTAACCTTACTATGAATCAGATAATTTCAGATTACTTAAACTAAGTTGCATGAACCTAATACTCGTACTTCGACAATAACTTTATATTGCTTTGATTGCAAGCGATGTTCTAGTTTTCCTAAATTCACTAAATCCTCAGTTTATAAAACATAAATGTTTAAACTAATTCGCGTGTATGTTTCCTCCTAATGATTTACGGGTACAATGACTGCAAACGTTAAGTTTTCCCATTATATAAGTATTAGGGAATTTTTTGGATAATTTAAGTGCATGTGTAGATAATCGTAGATAAACATAAACTTGCATGAGTTTCTTTAGTTTTTTTTTTCATGGGAATAAATTTATCTTTCTCAGCGGATGGAGTGTAGTGAGTTAAGTTTAATATAATGAGCTTTATTTGAAAATTATATTCTATCCCCGAATTGGTCGGTTAAGACTATACCTTTAGAATTACTACTCTAAACTTTAAAATAGTTAAGCACAAGTGCTCATAGGGAAAGACCTTAGTGTAGGCATTTTTCTTGGATTATTACTCATCATAAGTAGTAGAATTACAAGAACGAAAACGCTAAATCACTAGAAGTTACTGAAATTGTTTGACTTTATACTTACATCGATGTTCTGTTCAATATCTTAATCATTATTAAAAATGAATTGCTAAGATAACCCACGACTTTCCTTTTCAGTGACTCGTTCTTTTTCAGTGGGAACAGAGAGTGTAGGGTAAGTATGCCGTCGCGAGGGTAGGGTTTCGACAAATCCGCTGAAGTCGGTTTCGCGTCGCGCGCGGTACGCGGTACCTTTGCTTGTTTCGCCATTTCTTTAGAGTAGTTTTCTTCGGTTTAAGTTCGAGTAGTATATTTTTCGGTACCGCGTCGGTGAATCGGTAACGCGCCTATGAGATTTTGTAGCGTTTTTGATTGGAGATCTGTGGATAGATCCCATCCAGAACTAACGTAATGTAGGTTTCTCGTTCTGGATGAGTAAATGTTGACGCGTTTAGAAAACGGGCAATTTCAGGTGACTGAAATATTGTAATTGAGCGTAATCCATTCGGAGACCCGCGACCGAAATCCTCTCCGAACTAGCTGGCCGACAAGCAGTCACCGCGTGAATGGATTACGGTGCACGGATTGGTTGACCTGTTGGTACCATCCGTTGGCATTACTCAGACTTAACGTCTAGAACCGATGAGAGGTCGGTTCCGCGTTCGATCTGAAGGAAGAAAATCATTACAAATGGCGCCCAACGTGGGGCCAAAAACATCCTAAGGGGGAAAGAACTTCGCGTCTTCTGACGAGTTGGTCCTTTACGGAGGATGTAAGGTACTTTGGTACTCGAGTCCCACTATCAGGAGCAGTGGAATTGTGTGATACACATTAGAGGTCGCTTCACGTGAATTGTAGCTTCCGCTCTCCTTTGTTTGATTTTGCTTTCGCGACAGAATCCTTCCGATGTGTTGTCCCAGGTTAACCCCTGTAAGGACCTTCTATTTTCTTGATGGAACTGCCAGTCTGATGGGTTTACCTATCAGCATGGACTCTCAAGAAAATAGAAGGCTACCTTGCCTTTATGTCGCGGAAGGATTCTAACTATTTCGTATGCGTGTTAGACGAGTGGTATCGGTTCAACGTTCGATGGCGTATGCTGGAGTTGCGAAGCCCGGAATGCTTCCACGCGTCGGGAATTTTGACCGCGTACAAAGTCGTTACGGTAGCTCTACCACTTGTCTCGTCGAGTCATTTAACGTAGATTAGAAACGGTTTGTAATGTATGTGGGTATGGGGATAAATTTCGTAAATCGACCGAAGCACCCTTTCTTCGGCAGATTACCACGCACTCTCATTTCCCGCTGAAGAGTTCGACCACTGGAAAGGAAAGTGTATATCAAATAAATTTTCTTCTCATTCGATATAAATAGTTCGCCACTATCGGCCACTAAATAAGTCTTAAGCGAATAGATATACCTATAGTTTACATTATTAGAGTAGGCGTAGTTTACATTTTTTTCTCTTTTTTTTTTACCCTTTTAGTTACACATAGGATCAAACACACCCAGCAAGAACAAATATGGCAACGAAGCGGACCCCAGAAAAGCGGTGGACCCGGTCCAAAACGGTCCAACCCGCGAACTGTGGAATCTGTTTTGAGGACGTAGTGGAGGGCGTACACAGCGTGCGATTGGATTGTGGACATCTATTCCATCGTGCCTGTGTACAACAGCTCCTCCTCACGTCAGAGAGTTGCCCATTATGTCGGCGACCCATCGAGCGGACCGCCCTAGACGTCCCCATCGGAACGCCCCTACCGACGCGTGGAGCAGTGGCGAAAGGAGCTCCAGAAGCCGAACCGTCACAACCACTCTTAGACCTGCAAGGAGCAGTAGGCGGTGAAGTTCCGGCTGCAAGTGTCGTGTCCGAGGTGACAACCATGCCTTCCGCCCACTCCATTGACACCCTCGTGGCGTTGATGAGGGATATGTCGGAGAGGATTGGCAACCTGGAGGGAAAGCTCCAGAATCTCCCGTTGAGCCAACCACCCAGCCGCGTGAGAACTCCGCTTGGCTGGGAGCCAAATCCCAGTGTGGCTATGCCCCACTCCCGACAATCCGAGCAATGGGTCCCACCTCCAAGGAACTCGGGAATGGATCCCAGAGCGCCCGAATATAGACCGCGACACAATACCGGACCTACGTTGGTACCTCCAGCCCCCGAGGCAGTTCAGTACAACAGGTCAATCGAGGATGTGATTCCCCCTGGGAACGCATTGGCACCTTTTCGAGACCCGACGCCTCGTATCATGGAGAGTTGGCGCCTGAACTTTACAGGGTTCAACGATATGATATCGGCGGACCGATTCCTTTTCCGGATTCAGGCGTTGGTATCCAGCACCCTGGGAGGTGATTCCTCGGCCTTCCTCCGGCATGCACATCTTTTGTTCAGCGGCGACGCTGCCGACTGGTACTGGAGCCTTAAAGAGTCAACGCCACGTCCCACTTGGCACTCTTTCAGTGCAGCCTTCCGCAATCGATTTGAGGATGGCTTCACTGAGAGAGAGCTAAGAGAGCAAATAAAGAAACGGAAACAAGGCGCTCACGAACCGTTCGACCAGTACTACACCAGTATAGTGAGATTGAGCACTCGCCTGCGAAATACCATGCCCGAGGACGAATTGGTAGAAATTATCAGAGAGAACATGCGCTGGGATCTCCAGAACAGCCTGCTACATTTTCCCATCAACACCATACAGGGATTGCGCCTCCATGCGCGTAGACAAGAACACTTGGATGAGCGACGAGGTACCTTCCGTCCACAACCTCGCATAACGGGACCAAATCCCCGAAATCATCACACCGCGGAGTTGATGGCAGCGGACCACCTGCTTGCTGATCCAGTACCAGTACCGAGGAGCGGAGCACCACCGGAGCTTGAGGACCCAGCATTGATTGATCGACCCTCCCTTGAAGCAATTACTAGCCCGACGGTCTGTTGGAACTGCCGACAACCGGGACATCGGTTCTATGCATGTCCAGCGGAGGCAACGCTTTTCTGCTACCGCTGCGGGAAGGCCGACACATACGCACCTGATTGTGCAAATTGCAAAGGGCGAAAAAACTTGCCACCGAGTGCCGCGACCACCCGTCGGCACTCCTAGACCCCGGACGAACCAATCCAGACCCCATCACCAGCTATGACCCAGCTCCCAACATGACCCCAACTCTGCTGACTCGCACCGCTAACCACAGTTCTCCCGAAGTTCCACAACCGACGCCGTCCTTCGCCGAGGCCAACGCGCAGGGAAATGATAGCGAGACGAAAGTTCCTTGGCATGTAAAACCTTTTCATGTCAGGCTGCGGAATTACTTGGATACTCGACAGCGCATCTTCCATGAGGAATTGGCCACAACTGTCCAACCGCGAAGCAAGCGAGCCACGCGTCGGATGCGGAGCTTCTGGAGAAAAGTCAGGCAGTCGAGAAAAGTGTTGAAGGACATATACTTAGACGAATTATTGAGGGAGGATGTCCGGCCATATGCGTCAGTACACCTCCTGCAAAAACGAGTATCAGGCTTAGTCGATACGGGAGCCAGTGTGAATTGCATCTCTGCCGAGTTTGCAGGGGAGGTACTGGCAAAGCACGCGGACCAAATCCGTCATTTCACCTCCTGGTTAAGCACGGCGGACGGAACTCGTCACTCTGTAGTGGGAAAAATTATGACGGATGTCACCTTTAAAGGGGCAACTAAACCTATGGAATTTTTCATCATACCTCAGTTAACCCAGAATCTTTATTTAGGAGTGGATTTCGTTCGAAAATTTAACTTGGCCCCGCCACTATTTTCCGGTTCGACCCTGGAGTCCGTCACCACCGTTCCTGACCAATCTCAACCCACTAACTTATTACGGCATACACTGGATGTAACTCAGCAACTGCGTCTTGACTCGGCTATATCGGCTTTTCCATCGCACGAGAAAGAAGGTCTCGGGCGGACTGCCCTGGTGTTCCACACTATAGATGTGGGGGATGCTAAACCCATAAAACAGAGACATTTCGCCATATCTCCGGCGAAGGAAAAATCGTTATATGCCGAAGTGGATCGAATGTTAGCATTAGGCGTAATCGAAGAATCACAGAGCGCGTGGGCTTCCCCAGTCACCTTAGTTGTCAAGCCGAACAAGGTCCGGTTATGCTTAGATGCCAGACGCTTGAACGCCGTCACAGTCAAGGACGCATATCCTCTACCGTTGATCGAAGGCATTTTGAGTCAATTGCCTAAAGCCCATTTCATCACGAGCTTAGACCTCAAGGACGCCTTCTGGCAAATTCCTTTGGACCCCGGTTCAAAGGAGAAAACAGCCTTCACAGTCCCAAGCCGGCCCCTATATCAATTCGTGACCATGCCATTCGGATTGTGTAATGCCCCCCAAACAATGACGCGCCTTATGGATAAGGTGATACCACCTCATTTGCGGCACCAAGTTTTCGTTTACTTGGACGATCTGTTGCTTATAACCGAGACCTTTGATGAACACATCGACCTGCTTCAGGAGGTGGCTCTACACATCCGGAGGGCAAGATTAACCATCAACATACGGAAGAGCCAGTTTGTGATGACGGAGGTGAAGTATTTAGGTCACATCATTGGGCATGGCCATATCAAGACCGATCCGGAAAAGACTCAAGCGATTGACGTTTTTCCACTACCCAAGACCACCAAACAGTTACGCCGATTCTTAGGTTTATGCGGATGGTACCAGCGTTTTGTACGTGACTATGCCACCATAACCACTCCTTTGACCGACATGCTGCGTAAGGGACGTAAATTCGTCTGGGAAGAGTCCAGCTTGCGAGCCTTTGAAGAGCTAAAGAAGAGTCTGACTACAGCCCCCGTACTGCACAGCCCGGACTTTGACAAACCGTTCTCAATCCATTGTGACGCGAGTCAACATGGGGTGGGAGCAGTCTTAGTCCAGGTTGCACAAGACGGCGAGGAGAGACCTATAGCCTTCATGTCTCACAAGCTGAACCCAGCCCAGCGAAATTACACGGTCTCCGAGCAGGAATGTCTAGCTGCGGTGTTGGCAGTGAAACGCTTCCGAGGGACACACCTTTGAAATCGTTACGGATCACGCTTCTCTGAAATGGCTAATGAGCCAGACTGATCTCAACGGCAGATTGGCCAGGTGGGCACTGAAACTACAGGCATTTGACTTCACAATTCGCCACCGAAAAGGAAGCCAGCATGTAGTCCCCGACACCCTATCCAGAATGTTCGCCCCTGAAGGAGCCGAGTTGGTCCAAGAGGACAACAGCCCCCAATTGATCGATCTGGACCATCCTGCCTTCAAGTCAGCCAGCTACACCCAACTGATTCACACTATCCAGAATCAACAGCCCCAGCTTCCTGAACTGCGGTTGACGGATGGATTTATTTATAAGCGGATGGGACACGCATCCGGAGACCCCATACAAGAAGAAGAACAGTGGAAGTTGTGGGTGCCCGAAGAATTAACCACTGATCTTATCAGACGGGCTCATGACCACCCAACAAGTGCGCACGGCGGATACGGTCGTACACTTAGGCGGTTGAAAACCTGTTTCTTTTGGCCTAAGATGGCACAACAGATAAAAGCGTACGTAGCCTCCTGCGAGCTATGCAAGTGCACTAAAGCGCCCAACACCATTCTTCGGCCACCCATGGGTAAGATTGAGGTCCCCGAACGCGTGTTCCAGCGCTTGTACATTGATCTTATCGGTCCTTACCCTCGATCTGCTTCTGGCCACACGGGAGCTGTCGTGGTCCTGGACCAGCTCTCTAAATTCCCTATCATAGAACCACTACGTAACATGCACACTGGACCTATAATCAGCTTTTTGGAGAACCGAGTCTTTCACATGTTTGGAGTTCCGGAGAAACTTGTCTCCGACAATGGGGTCCAGTTCACCTCCAGCAAGTTCCGAGACCTAATGTCCAAATACGGCATCATCCACCAACGAACTGCCGTCCATTCACCACAAGCCAACGCATCCGAACGACTGAATCGTACGCTCATAACGGCCATTCGCGCCTATGTCCACCCGAATCAGAGGGACTGGGATCGCAAATTGTCCGCCATCACTAGTGCGCTGCGCTCGTCGTACCACGCCACGACCGGCATTTCGCCGTATTTTGCAGTGTTCGGCCAGTACATGATCGGTCATGGGAGCGCTTACCGGCTATTGCGGCAGCTGAAATCGCTAGAGGACCCAATCGTGGTTCTAGAACCGCACGAAAAGCTCCAACTTCTGCGAGATCAACTGCGGGAGAAGATTGAAGAAAGTAGACGGATGGGAGAGGAGCGGTACAACTTGCGATCTCATCCTTCTGGCTTTAAGGCCGGCGACGAAATATATCGTCGAAACTTCCGACAGAGCGATGCCACCCGCCATTACAATGCCAAACTAGACAAGAAATTCGTGAAGTGTCGAGTCATACAAGTCATAAGCCCCACCCGATACCTCATCGCGGACATGACTGGTAACACCCTGGGAATTTACCACGCAAAAGACCTTAGACGATGAAGTGCAACTAATTCCCACGAGAAACCTTGGCTTATCCCAAATCTCTGCCTAGACGAAGGCCTCCGAATAACACCTGACTTCCTACTATATAGTCACTGTCGAGTCTTCACGAACATGGTTGTAGCCTATCCTTCGAAACCGATCTTCGACCCGCCACGTCCCTAACCAAGACCTTTTACAAAGGAGACGGGATCGTAATTACTTCGATTTTGGGGGGGGGGGGGAATGTGTAATGTGACGCCTACGCCCAGGAATCGAAGTGATTCCGATCCCGAACCCTTGTAACCTGCCAGATGGATATGTCCTCGAATTGCCAGCGGACTTCATCTGTTGTGCGGATATCGTTGTGCAGAAAATATTTTTTTTTCTGTCCAAATATTTAGATCCGTGGATATAAATATTCGAAATATAGAATTAATCCAACCCCGGCACATTTCGAGACATAGCCATCTGGAAATGCCCCTCCACCGTGGCCATCGAGAAAACTATGCCACTGGCGACATCTGGAGAAGCACATTTCCGCCATATGAAGTGCCATTCCACGCACAGATGTTTTGTCCGAGGTGACAACCGAAATTTTTGACAGCCACATGTCGGCTTAGTTTTTCGTGGCAGTCGTCTTCGAATATGTCCAGTGTCGCGAAATATCGGAAGAACCAGAGATAGCAGCTGCTCATTGTTGGGTGCGGCAGAGTCCGGATTTCGCTCTTGTTTGTGCCGAAAATATCTATAGAAAGGTAAGTCTGCTAACGGATATTTCCCGAGTTCCGTCTCTAACCTCATTCTTGATAGAAAATCGCAAGAACCCGGAACGAAAATTGTTGCGTTCGTATGATAATTTTGTTTTCAGCTGGTTGCACGAAAGTGTTCACATCTGCAAACAATTTTCTTGAATGGTCAGATGTCTTTTTGAAAAGTGACAATTGTGACAATGAACTGACTCGGTATTGTGATCCACTAGAGCTTTGCTGCTATTATGGCGAAGCTATGCAGCGGCTGATCACCTCATCAAATTTAACGTTGCGTGAACTGCGGACTAAGTGGAAATATACCTTCGATAAAACATTCAGTCGGTATCAAAGAAGAAGTTCCAGAAGAGGAATTGTTGGCGGATGTGAGGGCATTCATGCGGCCGGCTGAAAACAAAACTAAAGAAATAGTAACAAATGAAGATGATGATGACGACGAGGATTGGCAACCACTTTCCAAATTGATTGCACGAAATCAGGAGAATAAACTATCAACGGCGATCAGCGATGATAATGATGAGAATGATGATAATCAAAAAGTTATGAAAATGTCAAAGAAGAAATGTCACTGACAACATAAACAAGAGATTTTGTTGCTTAAATTTTTATCATATTTCATAGAGGATTTGATGATTTCTCGCAGCAGTTAATAATAAATTTTCAATGTGAAAATGAATTTCAACCAATTGTGTCGGATATGTGCCGCAAGTGATAAGGAAATGCATCATATTGCTAAATCCATAGCACCACGAATAAATGTTACTTACAGTGAGCGATCCTAATCCTCGTCATCCTCTGCCGCCACAAATTTTCTATGAAGATAATATTGTGGAGACTACGATGCATTCGATTTGGCAAATGAAATAGACATGCTGGAACAATTTCTGAAACTAGCACCAGTGGACACAACTAATGTATCGACGGCTGGAATTGAACTAAAGCGTAAAGGAAATGACGAACCATCCACGGATGAAAATTTCATTTGCCAATGCTATTTGGTTCTAAAAAAAAAAAAAAACCTTATTTACAATGTACGCACCATCTAACTAATACGAAAATTTTGCTACATAGCTACTTAATTATAATATTTTATTCTAATTTCACTTATATTTAAGAGTGATTTATGCTGTCGTATTTTTCTGAGGATGAAGGTTGAGCGAAAGATGTAAATCCCATAACGAATTTAATCTGGGTATTACAAAATGTAACTTTTCAAACCTCCATTCAATTTTTTGTGATTTTATGATCTGTTAGATTTAAATAGTTTCATGTAAAGTTCCTTGCATATACTGAGTGCAAAATGAGGTTCTATTTTTCGACGAAACCCTTATTTCCATTAGTCACATAGCATAGGAGTTTCAGTAGACTAACATTTGATAAATACGTATAATAATTAATATGAGAGCTAATTATGATTAAACTTAACCTTACTATGAATCAGATAATTTCAGATTACTTAAACTAAGTTGCATGAACCTAATACTCGTACTTCGACAATAACTTTATATTGCTTTGATTGCAAGCGATGTTCTAGTTTTCCTAAATTCACTAAATCCTCAGTTTATAAAACATAAATGTTTAAACTAATTCGCGTGTATGTTTCCTCCTAATGATTTACGGGTACAATGACTGCAAACGTTAAGTTTTCCCATTATATAAGTATTAGGGAATTTTTTGGATAATTTAAGTGCATGTGTAGATAATCGTAGATAAACATAAACTTGCATGAGTTTCTTTAGTTTTTTTTTTCATGGGAATAAATTTATCTTTCTCAGCGGATGGAGTGTAGTGAGTTAAGTTTAATATAATGAGCTTTATTTGAAAATTATATTCTATCCCCGAATTGGTCGGTTAAGACTATACCTTTAGAATTACTACTCTAAACTTTAAAATAGTTAAGCACAAGTGCTCATAGGGAAAGACCTTAGTGTAGGCATTTTTCTTGGATTATTACTCATCATAAGTAGTAGAATTACAAGAACGAAAACGCTAAATCACTAGAAGTTACTGAAATTGTTTGACTTTATACTTACATCGATGTTCTGTTCAATATCTTAATCATTATTAAAAATGAATTGCTAAGATAACCCACGACTTTCCTTTTCAGTGACTCGTTCTTTTTCAGTGGGAACAGAGAGTGTAGGGTAAGTATGCCGTCGCGAGGGTAGGGTTTCGACAAATCCGCTGAAGTCGGTTTCGCGTCGCGCGCGGTACGCGGTACCTTTGCTTGTTTCGCCATTTCTTTAGAGTAGTTTTCTTCGGTTTAAGTTCGAGTAGTATATTTTTCGGTACCGCGTCGGTGAATCGGTAACGCGCCTATGAGATTTTGTAGCGTTTTTGATTGGAGATCTGTGGATAGATCCCATCCAGAACTAACGTAATGTAG
Source organism: Odontomyia ornata (assembly GCA_963969285.1). Lineage (NCBI taxonomy): Eukaryota > Metazoa > Arthropoda > Insecta > Diptera > Stratiomyidae > Odontomyia > Odontomyia ornata. The sequence continues at coordinate 218,373,338 of OZ017739.1, forward strand.
GTTTCTCGTTCTGGATGAGTAAATGTTGACGCGTTTAGAAAACGGGCAATTTCAGGTGACTGAAATATTGTAATTGAGCGTAATCCATTCGGAGACCCGCGACCGAAATCCTCTCCGAACTAGCTGGCCGACAAGCAGTCACCGCGTGAATGGATTACGGTGCACGGATTGGTTGACCTGTTGGTACCATCCGTTGGCACTACTCAGATTTAACGTCTAGAACCGATGAGAGGTCGGTTCCGCGTTCGATCAGAAAGTAAAAAAAAAATCATTACAATAGGTCCCCAGCAGCACGAATCGCGTCAGTGAGTCTTCCCTTGATGAGTTTCTCTAGCACTTTCCCAGCCGTGTCTAGCATGCATAACGGACGGTATGCTGACGGCGATTCGGGATTTCCCTTCCCCTTGCTGACCAGCACGAGCCTCGCCACCTTCCATCGTACCGGGAAAACCCCATTCCGTAGGCAAGCGTTGAATGTGCTGAGCAGCAAGTCAGGACAATGGTGATAGACGAGCCGCAATACCTCAGCTGGAACACCGTCTGGACCTGGAGCCTTCCTCGCTTTCAGGGAGAGGACTGCCACCTCCAGTTCCAGCTGTGTGAAGAGTGGGCACTCTCCTGCTGTTTCACCATGGACAGGGTCAACACGGACAGGATGGGCGGGGAAGAGTCCCCGCACTATCGCGTCCATCTTTTTTGCGTCATGTATACAAGGCTTCCGTAGGGCACCAAGTTTCCCCATGACCAGCTTGTAGCCCAGGCCCCACGGATCCTTGTTCACATTGTCAACTAGGTCTTGCCAGCAGCGAGCCTTGCTACTGTTGATCAGTTTGCGAAGGCATTTCCTGGCCGACTTATGTGCTGCCACCTGGTTGCATGCCTCGTCACGGTTCCGCGCCCGTTGAGCCTCACGCCGAAGCTTGTGACACTCCCTCCGCTTTTCAGCGATTTCAGTAGACCGCCAGTACACTGGGGGCTTGCCGTTCCGGGGTCTTCGACGGGGCATAGAAGCGCAGCAAGCAGTCGTGATTATGCTCATAGTAGAGTTCACCACGTCTTGAGCTGCCAGTTCTTCCGTCCCCTCCGGAGCTCCCTGCAGTGGCTCACCTGCTGTGAGAACCTTGACGAACCTCTCGACGTCCATTCTTCCGATGTTTCATCCAGTTGTAGAAGGCCGAGAGCACGGACGTCGGGAGACAGCATCACTTATCTCAAGCAGAATGCACTGATGATCACTGGCTGAGTAGTCCTCTAATACTTTCCAGTTGTGTATCTTCCGTACTAAGGACTCCGAGGCGAATGTCACGTCCGGTATGGTTCCCTCACAGCCAATACGGCGGAAAGTTGGCGTATTTCCGGAGTTTAGTACGACGAGGGCCGTCCTGGCCACCATTTCCAGGATTCGTTTTTTACCGCGGATCCGTCTGAGGCATGCCCCATTCGATTGCTTTAGCATTGAAGTCGCCCCCAACGAGCACTTTACCCTCTGCGTTCGAGGCAGCGCCCTCCAGAGCATTAAGCTTGGGTTGGAAAGATGATATCGACTCGATAGGCGTTAGGTACACACTAAAGAAGGTGATCCCTGAGCACCGCACCCACACGAAACCATCCCCCCGTCCACAACTCTCCGCTTGAAAGTCACTGTTCCAAACCCAGATAGCGGCAGTACCAGTTTCATCAGAGTACCATAATGCAGGACTTTTATTAAGGTGCTGCTCACTCAGTAGCAAGAAGTCGGCTTTCCTGTCCCTCGCAAACTGCTCAAGCAGATTTTGGGCGGTTGAACTATGGTGTAGACTTAGCTGCAGGATGTGGGTCATCGAAGCTCTGATTTGGCCTTGGCTAGGGCTTCCTGGAACACCCGGCATTTTCCTGATCCCAAGACGTGTCCAAAATCAGGTTTTGGATCAGCATCCTTGCAAAGGATACAGTGTGCCTCCTTCGTACACTCTTTTCTTTTATGACCCGTTTCACCGCATTTGTAACATAGGGAACTCCTATCGGGTCCTTTGCATACTTGTGTGGTGTGACCATAACCAAGGCATTTGAAACATTGAAGAGGCGTTGCTCTTCGCCGTATCCTACAGACAACCCACCCATTTCGTACTTTGCCTTGTTGTTATTCCGAGTGGAGTATTTCCGCCACATTTTCAACATTGGCGGTACAACGACGCGGTGTCTGGTCACTCTTTGCTTTTAGTGCCGTAATCTCCTCGTTTGCTTCTGGATTTTTCGTTGCAATGTCGGGATTTGTGACCCTTGCATCGGTCGCTTTAGTAACGATCGCAGCGGTGACAATTGAATTTTCGATGCTCTTTATGTAATCTTCCACTGCTCGAACACCTGAAGCATCCTGCAGAGTCTCCCGCTTCTCCTTAATAGGACGCTCGGGCGTTCGCATAATTTTTTTGCTGCGCCCGAACGCCGCAGGAATCTCAGTCTGCACCAGATTGTCTGCTGTTCTCCGTTTTTCATCTACCGTCACTGTCGTCGTGTTAGTCTTCGTTTTTTTCGTGGTTAGTACAGCTCTCGATGTACTGTTGACATCGTGGCTGCAACCGCTGGTTGCGTCGTTGTTGCTATTATTTTTTATTTCCTTTTTTGGATTTTTTTGGTGTTTTGATTGCTCCAGTTTTGTTGGATCCCCCCTCGGAGCCGCTTTCTCCGTTCGTGTGTGTAGTTGCCTTTTTGGTCCCATGGTTATCTTTGCAAAGCAGGGAGGCCATGCGAGGGTTGGCACAAGCCCTTATGGGGACAAGTGCTCAGAGCCAGAGCAGCGATAATCGAGAGTCCGTCTCAACCGAACCTACACCACCAACTCAATGGTGCGTACTTCGAACGTACTCCGGGGACTGCCAAGGTTTTACCGGGACGGAGACGGTATGATAGTTGAATTGGAGCCGTTCACACACGAGTTTCACCTCGGCGCTACTGTGCAAAGCAACTAGGTCCAAACCATCACAACCGCCAGCCCAAAGCGTCAATTCCAGTTCGTTGTCCACAGACAGACAATGGAGATAAACTCAATGCATTCAGCGCATAGTGCATTTGATTCCTAATAGGACCGCCACCAAGTGGAATGTAGGTTGAGTGGAACCAAGCGAAGGGAATTACTCGCTTCAACGGAGCAAAAGTCACTCAAAACAAGTTTTTCCCGGTGGATGGAAGTGAAAAACGTTATTCAGTGAGTTTATTTATGCCGGGAAGATTGGCGCGGTCTTTTTCTTCCTTCTTTCGTTTTGGGCGGTGAAGTTTTTTTGGATGTGTGAGCAACGGTTGTGCTGCGGAAAGTTAAGTTACCTTTGAAACATTATCAATTTTGTGCGAACAACGGTGGTGCTGCGGGAAGTAAAATTACCTTCGAAACATCATCAATTTTGGGAATTCATCACTTCATTACAAACGTCGACGAGACGGCGGTGGAAATCTGGTGGAAATCTCGAGTGAACGGAAGCGAGGGGCCCCTTCCTAGGTTAGGAACTATAAGTAAGCGGCTTTCTTTGTCATTTAGATTGTTGAATCGTTTTTTTTTATTTCGATAAATAAAGTTAACATAGGCTTGATTATTCGATTTTTGGGAGCAAATATTTAACTTTTTTTCCAGTTGTGAGGAGTGCGGCTCGGGAAATCTTTTCCCGGGGCGGTGACCAGGCAAGAAGACCTGGAAGATTTAACTGTGGTGGTAGTATTCGGCGGGGGTAGTGAATGTGATTGCCGTCGCAACCCTATCTCGGTTTTCAGTGTTAGGCGTAGTTTCAGTTGCCGGGTGTGGTGAATCAAGGGTTTTGCGTGGTGGCGTTATTATTAACTCGCCCCGAGTGGTAGGGTCCTTGGAAGGGGATCCTCGCGGCCTAGTGCTCAAGCGGTAGTTTTTTTGCTCCGGCGGTTGTCTTCTCGTTCGGACGACCCCTTGGGAGGCTCGGAAAGCGGACAAGTGGTGCCCACGTCCGTCTTCGGATCAGCTAGATTGGGGAAGGTGGAGCCTCCGCCGGAGTAGCTGCAATAAAGTGGTTTCCATTACGGGGGAATTAGGGAATCCGGCGGTTAACATTTTCCCCCTTTGGAAATTCGCGGGTAATATTTGGCGCCCAACGTGTATGGTTTGTAAAGTAAGTTGAGTAGTGAAGTGAAAAGTGAAATAAGTGAATACAAGTGAAGTGCGAGTGAATTGCGAGTGGTGATGGATTGCTTGGTGCGACGCGTAACTTGCGGGAGTGAAGTGAAGTGGTCTGAATTTTGCGAGAGTTTGAGGGGGAAATCGTGATTTGTAGTTATATTAATTTAAATTGAATTTTTAAGAAATCTTGAGTTTTTCATTTAGCATTAAGTAGTTGTGCAACTAGTATTAAACATTTAGTAGTCTCGTGCAATTTTGGCAAAAGGGAAATGGCGTTAAAAGGGAAGATCCTCGTTGATAGGCTCAGTAAGGATGAGCTAGCCTATGAGCAGGCATTAGGCACGGTGGACGAAATGAGGAAGGCGCTGTGGATAGCACTCAGGGTGGAGCGAGCGTTGGACTGCTCTATGGTTGAGGCGGATGCATACCCGTTTACGGCCAAAGAAGATGTGGACGCCGTGAAAGAGAAAGTGGAGGAAATCAGGAATTTGTTAAGAGATTTCGAATGTGGAACTGACAGTGGGGATTTCTTAAAGATCACGTCGAAGGTGGATTATGGTCTCCGACGTTTGGGTAAGGTACCTCTGGATGAAGCGGATTTAGTGAAAGAGGTGAGCAAGTTGAGGTCCGCCCTGAGAATGTTCATGGGCGAATTATTGCTTAAGGCTGAAGGAGACGAGGATAAGCCAGAGGTGATCGCACCAACTGCGGGAGATGTTGTGATACCAGGAGAAGCTTTGGGAAGTGCTATGGGACCGATATGCTCTACCCTCCGAGTCGAGGAGCGCATGGGAAAACATCAAGATGTGAGTAAGTGGGGTATCCGTTTTACGGGGGATTCGAATTCAGTGAGCTCTTTCCTGGTAAGGGTGGAAGAGTGGCGAGAGTCGAAGGGGGTATCCAAATCCCATCTATTTAGGTCCGCGGTGGTCTTGTTCGAGGGGAAGGCATTGATATGGTTCCGGGCGATAAACATAGGTGCAAAGATTGGGACGATATAAAGAAGGAGTTGCGGGCAGAGTTCTTACCTCCAGACTATGACGACCGGATTTTTGAGGAAATTCGGCACCGGAAACAGGGGAAGGATGAGTCAATTGGGGTGTACGTAGCTGCGATGGAAGGCCTTTTTCGTTGACTTACGGTACCGTGTACAGAACAGGAGAAGCTGCGCTAGATAAGGCGGAATATTGCACCCTTCTACTAGACTCAGCTCAGTCTGGTGCCGATCTCCTCAATAGTGGACCTGGTACAACTATGTAGAACATTGGAGACCACAAGAGCAATGGTGGAGTCCTTTGTTCCTCCACCAAATCGCCGGACGCATCGTTTATTGGAACCGGATTTGGCTTATTGTGTGGCGACAGAGGGAGGAATGGTTGTCATATTGCAAGAGAGGGCTTAGAGGTATCCGCTGCTGGAACTGTAAGGTTGAAGGACACACCTCCAGGACTTGCAGTGAGCTTCAAAGATATTTCGGTTGTGGGGAGTCGGAACGCGGAAAGCGGTATGTCCAACATGTTCACCGAGGCTGTCCAACGTTCCAAGGGATCATGTGAGACGAAGCCAATCAAACCAAGCACTGAATTCGGGACCAAGTAAGTTAGTCGTACAGGAGACAAGGGTGAATTTTGCACTGGAGGAAGCGGTAGCGGATAATCGTCCACATATGGAGGTGGAAGTGCTTGGGCAAGCTATAGTAGAACTACTGGACTCCGGGGCAATGCATACCATCCTCGGGAAACCCGGTTGGGAATTGCTGCGCACGCAGGGGTCGGAGCTTCAGGAGGCGAGACAACCAGCAATTAAGTTAGTCCCAACGGAGGGCGCACCCTGGGTACCAGTGACGGTGAAGGGGGTGTGACGCGGTGGATGGGAATTCTGATAGTGCCTGCAGCTCCACACGGACTTATTCTAGGGGTAGACTTCCTGCATTCATTTCGGATCGTTCTAGATCTCAGCAGGGAAGCTTGAGAGTTCGCGGTGGTAGCCGCCTGTGAGGAACTTCAACGGAGAGCAAGGTTGACTCCACAGGATGAGGCATGCTTGGAAACACTGATAGCGGAGGAGTTCGTGTTGATGGGAGATGGCCTGGGGTGTGCTAGAGGAGTGGAGCATGTGACCACGACATTGGCTGAACCCATTAAACAGCGGTACTACCCCGTGTGTCCGGCAGTACAGGCACACATCAACGCAGAGCTGGATGAAATGTTGCGGCTGGGAGTGGTAGAACCTTCCGGGAGTCCATGGTCATCACCCAGCCTCTTGGTAAAGAAGAAGGATGGGAAGTTTCGGTTTTGTGTGGGTCTTTGGAAGCTGAGCAGCGTATCCGAGCGGGACACCTATCCACTTCCATACATCTCCTTCAGGCTAGACAAACTGCGCACAGCCCGATATCTCTCTTCGCTAGACATTAAGTCCGCCTATTGGCAAATTCCTATGGTGAAGGAATTCAAGCCTTTCATAGCCTTTACGATACCTGGGCGTAGATTATTCCATTTTAATCAGATGCCTTTTGGCTTACATAATGCTCCTGCAACGTGGCAACGCTTTGTGGATAAGGTTTTGGGGCCGGAACTCGAGCCATACGTCTTCATATACCTGGACGATGTTATAGTAGTTACCGGGGATTTCGAGAAGCACTTGGAAATCCTTCGGGTAGTACTAACACGTCTTCGAGAGGCGGGTCTACGAGTATCACGCGAGAAGTGTGAGTTTTACCAGCCACAGCTGAAGTACCTGGGATACGTGGTAGACCAAAGTGGACTGCACGTCGACCCAGAAAAGGTAGAGTTTATACTGCGTATTCCCCAGCCAACTAGCGAGAACGGGCGGAGAAGCTCCGAGAAGTGAGAGAGGAGGTAATGAGGCGCTTGAAGGAGGTGGCGGAGAAAGTTAATCAGCGGCATAACCTGCGGAGGAGACACCCTCCATTTCAACCTAACGACCATGTGTGGAGGCGGAATTTTGGCCTGTCGGACGCGGCTCAATACTATTCTGCTAAGTTGGCTCCGGAATACGTGGGACCTTTTAAGGTGGATAAACGCGAGTCCTCATCTCGGTTCAGGTTGATCGATATGGACGGCAAAAATGCAGGTACATGGCACGCGAAAGATCTTAAATTCTATGTGCAGTGAGTTGTAGGGTAGGCTTAAGACGGCACAAACAGAGACATTGAATTAAAATGTAAATGGATACCTTTTCTTCATCGGCAGATGTCCCATAATTACCTATCAGGGAGTTATGTTCAAGTTTTATTGTTTCTCCGTTTTTTTTCTTCCCCTCAACCCCGCGTTTTTATTCTTTGGGTAAGGTTTTTCTCCATTTTTTTTTTCTTTCCTTTACGCCTTATTTTAACTTCACAGGTTATGCAAGCCTAAAAGAGAATCTATAGGTAGAATTAGTTCTCATACAATAAAGTTAGGGAAAAGTTTGGATGTAAGGCGTAGGGTAAATAGCGATATGTAGAAAATAGTAGTTAGTAGATAGTAGATGTGACAAGAGGTGAATTAGAAGAAGGGCAAAATACTAGAAAAACTTGCGTTGCTTCGAGATAAACATAAATATATAAGTAGGTGGGAAAAATAATATCGAAATCAAGTAAACACGATGATGAACAAACAAAATTACCCTTTGTCATGCCAGTTGTTCCTTCCTTATTCCTTCTGGCCTAACAGGGCTTCCGGTCCCTCTTCTTTTCCATTCCTCTTTCCCTATACGTGTGAGGGCCTGTGGAACGGTTCCTTGTTTCTTCTCTGCCTGGACTTGCGTCCTCAGCAGTATCAGCTAAAATGGATTAAGGGGCGTAATCATTAGTTTTGTTAAATACAAGTAAGGATAATGAGCGAGAATCAATCAAGGAGAGGCACGTTTAGGAAAGGGAATGGAGTATTAATGAAGGGTTGGAGCGAAGGTTATCTGTTTTTACTGACTAGAGTTATTATTGATGTGCAAGGGTTAAGAGTAGACATAAGGGAAAAAAATTCTTATATATATTAATATGAATTAATACAAAAAAAAAATAATTTGGTGGTGGGTACATGATTTTATGTAGACTTAGATGGTATGGTATAGAAGATAGTATCCGGCAAAGGAATTATTTTAAGTAAGAGTTGAGTAAGTTTAGCAGTGGTGGGTCTCTGATTAAGCAACATAGTTCTAAACATAGGGATAAGCAGTAGTCAGAATAGGTCTATAACTCTTTGGAATAGTTGTTCCGTACAAGTTGGCGTTTGGAATAAGATGTATTAGTGGCGTTTTTTGTACAGGCTAAAAACTCACTAAAGGTGGTTAGGCTCAAAGATTTGTCTGAAGATAACGGTAGGAAGAAAATGGAACTAGGAATCTCGAGCGTTAGGCGGTCGATATGTATTGATGAGTCAGTAAAGGAAGAGATATCGCTTCTAGCCCTCCGTCGTTGTAGGACTGTGATAGTCAGGGTGGTTATTCTTAGCCGTAGGAATGTAGTGAATTTCAGGGCAATCCACTAGAAGCAAGGGGGGAAATGTTACGAGTGAACATTGAGACTCCATAGCGTTGCTCACCCGAACACTACCATACGCGATTTCGTAAGAGTCTAATCTACGCAATGCCGAGCCGCACTTTATTAATATTTTTCTTCTGGCAGTCCGATGATGTAACTACCAACAAGTAATTTAAATTTCCATTCGCAAAAGGATTACTGATTAAATTACGAACTGAAAGCCAAACAATAATTTTAAGTTTAATAATTGTTTAAATCACGAATAGAAAGCCACATAATAATTTTAAGTTTAATGATTGTTTAAATTACAAACAGGAAGCCACATAGTAATTTTGCTTGTAACTTAATGTAAGTAAACTCATGTAGCTAGGTCGCTTCCGTTTCATACGCCACAATTATGGATAACGAACCAGCAGCAAGCGGCAAAGGCATCAAGCACCAGTGCGAGCTTGAAAAACGAAATGCGAAATACACATAGTAGCGAAACATTCGTCATCCAATCAACATATGCGGCAAAACATGTCGTCCGGCAACGCAATTGCATCGTCACAAGGCTTTGTACTCTAATCCTGCTCTATTCCAATGCAATGTTTGCGCACTCAAGTGTG
>OZ017739.1:218390042-218395042 GCA_963969285.1 Odontomyia ornata
TTCCAAGGACCCTGCCATTCGGGGCGAGTTTAAAATAATGCCACCATGCAAAACCCTGGATTCCCCACACCCGACAACTGAAACTACGCCTAACACTGAAAACCGAGATAGGGTTACGACGACACTCACATTCACTACCCTCGCCGAACACTACCACCACAGTTAAATCTTCCAGGTCTTCTTACCTGGTTACCGCCCCGGGAAAAGATGTCCCGAGCCGTGCTCCTCACAACTGGAAAAAAAGTTAAATTTTTGGTCCGCAATATGAGGAAGTAAAAAATAGAACGATTCAACAATCTAAATGACAAAGAAAGCCACTTACTTTTACTTCCTAACCTAGGAAGGGGCCCCTCGCTTCCGTTCACTCGAGATTTCCACCAGATTTCTACCGCCGTCTCGTCGACGATTGTAATGAAGTAAAGAATTCCCAAAATTGCTGATGTTTCGAAGGTAATTTTACTTCCCGCAGCACTATTAACAAGTACTACAGGAAGCCCGATATAGCACATATACAGTGTGCATGAGTGAAGTAAAATCAAACGGAGGAGAAGTTGTATGACAAGGATTGCGTACATAGGAAGAAAAGAGACACAGCATTGGTTACTAATGTCATGTTGGCTGTCCTACTGTGGTAAGTGTCAGGTAACAATGAAAACAAATCGCGAAATTGTATCAAAACTTACGTTAATTTGGTGAATTTCATGTGATCATCAATTCGGGAAGCATTCAAAAGTTGCAAAGCTTGGTGTTCGTTTCAAATCAGCTTCAAATATCGATGCTTTTAATTGAAAGTCAAACAGAAATCGTGGAAAATAAAGTGGTTAAAATATTAGCCGCCCGTTGGTGAAAACTCATATTTTAGATTACACTAATAACGAAATTAATTGATTAATTTGTTTCTTTTCTCGTGGCGTGAATTTTGTTAATTTAAATAAGCCGTGTACTCAATGGTTACGGTTTGAAATTGATGGTGCTAATTTTTGTTTACGTTTCGAAATAAAATGTCAAACAATATTGAGTGACATAATATCTTGGCCCTCTAAATCAATGGCGGCTTCAAAAAAATCATTATCTTGAGGGGGTTGAAAGTATGTATATTAATTGATTTTCGATTATTTCCTGTAATTTTTTTTAGGAAAAATTTCAAAAACTGATATTTATTTCAGGTTTTCAATAAATAAATAATATAACAAAATTAAATGAAAAAAATTCAAAATTAAAAATATTCCTTTTAAAAAACGCTATCTAGTTTATTGTATAACAATACTTCCCATATACATGTATTTCGAAAACAAGTTGTTTTCTTCATCCGTGGTGAGGGTATGAAAAACTCAATCCTTATGTTCTTTATCCTTTTGAGTATGAATAGCAGCCGCTCTTCATTGAGTTTTTTACACACTTACCACTGATGAAGAAAACAACTTGTTTCCGAAATACATGTACATGGGAAGTATTGCTATACAATAAACTAAACAGCGTTTTTCAAAAAGAATTTTATTAATTTTGAATTTTTTTCATTTAATCTTGTAATTCTAGGCATTATTACCTCCGAAATGAATATCATAAATAATATATCTCAGATAATCCTTTTACCTAAAAGGAATCTCGGTTTTCTTGCTTCAAATTTAAACTAAATATATACATATTTTATAGTTTATAGGGGAGGGGTTCTACGGGTTGGTGGACGGCTCGAGGCATCAAATTTAAGCTATGATGCCAAACATCCTGCTCTGATGCCATATGCACATCCGTTTACCAAAATGATCATGAGTGACCTACACGTTACTAGCTATTGCAAGACAAACATTCTGGCCTATAAAGGGAAAACATATTGCTCGTTCTGTAGTACAACATTGTGTTCAGTGTTCAAGGGCAAAACCAAAATTATTCACGCAACTCATGGATAATTTACCTGCTGATCATGTCCAACCAGCTCACCCATTTGTCAATGCAGGAGTCGATTTTTGCGATCCAGCTTTCACACACTACATAACAAGAGGAAAGCACCACGGAAGGCGTATACTCGTATTGCAATTTTCTGTTGTTTCGCTTCTAAAGCTGTCCACGTTGAGCTAGTCAGCAACCTTTCAACAGATGGCTTTATTGGAGCACTGCGACGCTTTATGGGTAGACGGGGCTATTGTCAAAGGATATATTGTGACAATGCCACTAATTTTGTTAGAGCTCGAAACCAACTGAACGAACCCAAGGATATTTTCAACGACAAAGCCTCTAAAGAAAGAGTCGCATCAGAGTGTAGCATCAAGGGAATAGAGTTCCTATTTAGCATTTTGGCGGGCTATGGGAAGCTGCCGTCAAATCAGCCAAACATTTGCTGCAACATAAACTACCTTCAGCCTTGTTAACGTATGAGGAGATGGAAACTGTGGTCATTGAAGTAGAGGCCATACTCAATTCCCGTCCAATAACGCCAACCTCATCAAATCCCAATGATTTGTCAGCCCTTACGCCCACTCATTTGCTAAATGGTGATACATTAAGATCCTCGGTCGACCCGCGAGCAGAATCACTAAGATCAAATTTGTTGACTCACTGGAAACTCGTCCAACACATTAAGAACGAGTTTTGGAAGAGATGGTCAAACGAATACCTGAATAACCTGCAGCATCGCTACAAGTGGAAGCAGCAGTGCGATAACGTTAAGCCAAGTACAATGGTTATAATCAAAGACGATAATCTACCTCTTTGAAGTGGTCTCTTGGGTGCATTTGCAGTGTCATTAAGAGCGAAGATGGTCTGGTGAGAGTTGTCGATGTTAAAACCACTCATAACATACTTCGGCGATCAATTCATTGATTGGGCCCTCTTCCGGTGGAAGAGGAAGATTCCAGTCTATCATCCAGCTCAAGGGATAGTGATCACACGAATAAGATCCACGAGTTAAGAAAGGACAGAGAAAACAAGACCAATAATCCTCCAAAAAGGGCTCGGCTTACACTAGGTGCCGCAATCACCCCCGTGGTATTATCGTGCTTGATGTTGCCGGCACCTAGTGTCAGCTCAAATATGATATCGCATTTCAAAACAAATCCTGGAATCTTCTTTGAAAACATAGGCTTTACCAACATAATCGCTAGCGAGTGGAATCTCATAGCGTTCTACGACATGGATCCGTTCTGGAAGGAATTCGAACTTTTGCGTAACTGTAGTTCGATCCTCGACAATATATTGGCAGCTATTCAGAATCGGAACACCAACACCAATATCGTTAAGTAAATCCAATATGTCCTCAATGAGCTTGAACAAACCAATGATCTTTTTATGTTGCAGCCACCCTCAAGATAAAAACGAGGAGCGTTAAACATTGTCGGTAACATAGCAAGCGCCATGTTCGGCGTCGTTGATTCAAAGTATGCGGAAGACATGTCAATAACTATAGAATCAAACCGGCAGAACAAAGATCACATTACGGAATCACTACAAAATCAAACTTCAATTCTCGATGCTACAATTAATATAATGCAGAGGGACGAGGAAGGGATAAAAGGGGAATTCGAAAGAGTGCAGTAACATTTCAACAACATGTCTCTCCAGATCACAAGTATCGAAGAAAATTTACGCAAGAAAACTTAGCACAATCTTTCTCCGCATTGGCGTTGCAAACTCTGCTAGCTATTTTTAATTTCCAGACTCGGAACTCAATATTGGATGTCCTTACAGACACACAGCATAGCAAATTGAGTAATCTGCTAGTATCACCACGTCAATTAAGGCCAGAGCTCAGGAACATTCGATCAAACCTTTCTTCAACGTTAAAATTATCACTAAATTTGGACGATATCTTAAAATTATATAATTTGATATCATTGGAAGGCAGGGCCACCATGAAGGACATCATATTCAAGCTATGAATGCCTCTTTTACATTCAGAAGAGTTCGAGCTCTTCAAATTGATTCCTGTCCCGATCAAAATCAACAATGCGTCAACCGCTATTAGGCCATCTTTCCCGTACCTAATAGTAAACTTGCATAGGGATCACCACTATCCGCTTCCCGAGTCAGAACTAAGGACCTGTATTTTGACTGAAGTTGAAAGATACATGTGTAAACAACGCCGCCCTCTATATAAATTAGGATCACTAGTCAGTTCATGCGAGATGTGCCTATTGAATCGTATAACAACCCAAACCGCTGGATCTACTCACTAGAATCGGAAACAACGATCAACTTGGTGGGTAGCAACAATATGACTCAGCTTGTGCTTCAGAACAGCGGAATTTTGAGAATCAACAACGACTGCACCATAAAGCAACCACTTATCACGATTCAAGGTCACAAGGTGTATCCACGATTGGCAGCAGTTTTGGGTGAACTGCACGAAGGGAAGGTGGACTACGCGCCTCATCCCGGATGTGATACCGTGGCTAAATTGAAGGCATGGTGAGACTCACTTCTATCTGACCCAGTTTTTGAGTGGGCACGGATGTTTTCAGTCTTACCTGCACAAGATCGGTAAGTCACGGTCTCGCGATTGTAGGTTTTGCCCAGGAGAGGAGGACAATGCCTGTCACACATTTTTTGCGTGTACAAAATGGGTCAGGCTGCGAAGGGAACTCTACAGGGCGACGGGAGAGCTCACTCTGGGTAATAAAGTTGCGGTGATGCTCGAATCGGTTGACAAATGGAACCAGGTGGCACATTACGTTCGGGCAGTCCTAAAATATAAAAGGGACTCACAGCAGCCGGGGGCGCTGGGACTGGGGGATTGCTCTTCTGGCATTTCCTCTTCCCCTCTCCCCTCCCGCTGGCAAAGGGACTCCCCAGCTTGAAGGCGCCCCAAGGCGTAACAAAACGAGACCTGGCCCGAAGTAATGTGTCAAACGGTTCCAGGCTGAGTTCTCGGGTTGACAAGGGAGGTGTTTATTGGGTAGCTCAGTCGTGCATGGGAGTCCCACACTCTGTGCATAAATTGCATTCACCTCCCTACCTCAAAAAAAAACAAAAGAGGTGTATCCTACAATCGAAAGAATGTCATTCAT